>JALIZH010032960.1:3872500-3992500 GCA_030522465.1 Rhipicephalus appendiculatus | reverse complement strand
GCGTGTGCATTCCAAAAATATGTTTTGATTTCACCTGTGTGGCCACAAATTTACAGGGGTCTGAACAGGATATGATGGGGTACAATTAACGTGCTTCTTGCTGGATACCGTCAGTGACCACAGGGCAGCTGTCTGTTGTGATGAGTGATTCTAGCCAGCTTGCGCAGACACGGGGGGAAAACCCGGCCATACTGGAACGAACGCTTGATTAGCAGCGCTGCGATGACAGTCTTTCCTTAAAAACACGTCCATTGTCGTAATCGTGATGCCAGGTAATTGTGGTGCATGGATATTATCTGGGTGGCTATGGAAGACAGCGCGACATTGCAATGCGATGCACCACGTGAGAGCTGTACCAGTGAGGTGTCCCGAAGCACCGCGTTTCAGCTTCTTTATGTCGCGTTCTACAGCAAATTTCGAAATGGTCTGGCGTGAAATGTTCCTGAAAGTGCATTCATTGAACACTTCAGCTATATTCAACTGTATGTGTATACCCACAAATATTTGGTTAGATGCGCTCCTGGTATTTCAATAAAATCGACAAACCAACTCGCCTCGCAGAGCAGCGTCGACGTACGTCGACGGCATTGCACGAAAGCCTTCGCGTGAATTGTTTGGTAGCTACACTTCACTGTGTGCACCATTTCGGATACCACGAGGTATGTTGAAGAGAGCGAAACCGTCTTCTGTTATTTTACTGCAGCTGACAGCACAGCAGCCCGGCATTCTTCAAAAACTTGGGATGTTGCATTGAACATGCATCACGAAGCAATCTTGGCCGACTTGGCGTCAAGTCCGCCTCGGTGGATCAGTGGCTAGGGTGCTCGGCTGCTGACCCGAAGGTCGCGGGTTCGATCCCGGCCGCGGCGGTCGCATTTCGATGGAGGCGAAATGGTAGAGGCCCGTGTACTGTGCGATGACAGTGCACGTTAAAGAACACCAGATGGTCAAAATTTCCGGAGCCCTCCACTAAGGCCGTCCCTCATAATCATATGGTGGTTTTGGGACGTAAAACCGCAAATATTATTATTATTACTTGGACGTCAACTGGAACGCTCCTCCTCTAAAGCTTATGTCTTGGCTACGATTTCGTCTTTCGTCACGGCAAGAATCCGAGCGGAACCATATGCGCATGCGTACTTGTTTTGAGCCTTTATCATAGTAATAAATATCACCACCAGCCATTTACAACGTCACGTGCAAGGAATGCACCAATTACAGACGCGGATGACGGAGAAAAGCAGGAGTAAGCGAGAGAGTGAGGAGGACGACGCAGAAAACAATGAGTGTCGCTACCTTGAAAATTTCTTATCTAGGAACGGTGTGCGCAGTGTCCTTTTTTTTTTCTCGTTCCACATCACGAGTGGGTAGAGAAAAGGGCCGGCCCCTTTTTTGTGCGCGTCTACAAAAAGTCACAGTTTCGCCACAAGGCGAAGCAATGAATGCGATAGCAACAAATTGGAATGCCAATCGACGAATGGCAAGCAGGTCGAAACGTGTAGCACGCTGCTCACGCACACATGAGGCACGAAGACAACACGCACAGGACGAGAGAGAACTAACAACGTTCACAGCTCGACACTTAACGCGCTGCTGAAATAAAAACGACGCACGAAACGTATTCACAGGCACAGACAAGCGCGAGCTAACAAGTGTCACAGTTCTTACTTCGCTGTGTTTCAAAAGCGTGTTCTTTTCGCAAACGGGAGGACTGCCGAGAGCGAAGTGCGCTCACTAACTACAACGTAATCGTTCCGGCGAAAGTCCAATTCTCCCCCACCGCGAGATAAGCGCGCGCGCGAACGGGCGAACGGGCGTCTACACCCCACGGGGCAAAGTGCCATCAGCGCGGGCGTTGCGGGCGTCGCGACGCGTGGGGCGCCGAACTATGGCCCCGCAGAGCGCGCCCTTTGCGCCATCTCGCTGGTAATGCTGAAAACACGCTGAAAACTCGCTGTATATAACTAGCTCGCCGTTTGAACGTTGAAGGAAGTGCGTTTTCGTGCCTCAGCGGTTAGCGCCGCGCGCTGCAGAGCGAGAGGTCCCTCGTTCGATGCCACGCGTCGGACACATTTTAGATGCGAAGCAGCTATTTGACTAGGCTGTGTAACGCTGTCCCTCCGTGCGTACGGACGAACGCGCCGCAACGCGCTCCCTCGCCGCAGCGGCGCGTTGACGTCACGCTCCCCTCGCAGTGCGCGCTGACGTCACTCTCTCCCTCACCTGCCGCGCGCTCGCCAGCGCCCGCAGCTGCCGCCTGACGCGCAACGACAAGACCTACGCCAGCCATCGCTTCAAACGAATCTTCCAGCGCTCACCGCAGCACCCGCGTTAGCGCCGTTCAACCCGTGACGCCACCCGTGCGCAACGCTGCTGCTTCGCATCCCATCAGGGTTCCCTTTGGAAAGATGGTGTAAATATTTCTGAATTACTTTTCTTTGTGGCTTTTATAAATGTATAGATACATATACATATACTGACATGACGGCGACGGCAACGGCGACGCCGACGGCGAAAACCAGTCGAGAGTGTCTATATAATTGCTATCGCAATAAAACAGTTTTCAAACTTAAGGAAAATGTAGGAGCGTTGCGGGACAGAAAACACGTTCAAGCTCCTCCGAGATCGTGATACCGGCAGCGGTTAGTGGTGTCTATATATAGCTTGCCGTTATTATGCCGGCGCATGCATCGTGCGTGGCTGAGCGGTCTAAGGCAGCGCGCTGTGGTGCGAGGGGTCGCTGGTTCGAATCCCCGGTCGGGTGCCCTGAAATTTCTTTCTTCTCATTCATTTTTCTTTGTGCCTTTTTTATGTATATACATACATATACATATCCGGGGCATGACGGCGATGGCGGTGACAGATGGCGACGGCAAAAAATCAGCCGAGAATGTCCATATAATTGCTATAGCAATAAAATTCGAAAATAAAAAATAGACAGGAGAAGAAATATTTTAAGGATTTTAATGCAAATTTAGTGCACGAAGGAGTACGCTGCGAAGCTGTTTTCTCGTTGGTTTCCCTATAGAGCCTATTAATCTGGACTATATAAACATTACATCGTTTAAGCGTGCTTTGAAAGATATGCAAATTGTCCTTGAAATTAAAGAGCACGTGCCTGTGTAAAAAGAGCGCTTGGACAATATTGACCAATACAAACACCCCCCTTCTAGAGGACATAGTTTTAGTTGGAATTTGATGGCGCAGCAGAGAAAGACACCTGGTTACTTGCCTCCTTCTAGAATGCAGCATTAAATTATGAACGGGAGATGCGAAAATTGTGTAACCTGTCATGTCTACGAAACATGTTTCAATAATCTGTTTCTTTGAAATTATTCACATAGTAGATCATATATAGTACTCTAAAACGTTCACAGTTAGTTCTAAACACACAAAGCAGTAGATATAGTATACTCTAAATAAAGTTTTACATCATGAGACATTTTTTCCAGACACACATATTTCAATACTTTGTTTTATGAAGTAAAAGTCTCTCCAGAACGTTAAGTTCAAAAGCCTGCTAAGGGCACTGTAGGAAAAGAAATTTCCTCACCAAATCCTCATCATTTTTATAAGTGAACGAAGCAGCAAGAGAACGCAGCTAAAGCTAGCAAGTGTTTGTGTGTAGATATTCCCGTCATTTTTAGAGCTGAACTGTTGTGCTCCAGGTTGGCCGTGTGTCGTAGATAGAAAATATCATGATCATGAATCAGCACGCACTCTATTCTTCATTGTCATCCCATTCTTTCCTCTTCTGCTTCGCTTCCAGAACACGTGCGAATATTTCTCCGGCGTAGTAAGAGTTGGACCCATTTCAATGACACATACGTTCTTGCCCGCGGATGGATTCTTCGCTTTTAGTTGACAAGGGGTGAGCAGCGGATCTCGCTAAATTTCTGTGACAGATACGCGAAAGCAGTTTTTACGGCGGAGCTGTCATGCTTGAGGTTGGAAATGGGTCGTAGATAGAAAGTTATCATCATCATGAACCGGCACGCAATCTCTTCTTCAATGTCGTCTTCTGCTTCACTCCCAGAACACGTGCGCCCATTTCTCCGGCGTGGGACGCAATAAGTATGATGGGCGAGAGAACGAGTACAGAGAGAGAGAGAGAAAGATAAAGAAAGAGAGAAAGAGAAATACAGATAGAGAAAGCGAAATTCTTCGAGAAAAAAATTTCCTGCCGAGAGCAAGCATAGCCATGCATAATATTGCCACAGAAAACTGTGACCGCTCAGTGCAGCGCAGGCGTCGCAAGGCGGGCGAAGCGTTGGCGGCGCCGCTGCGACGGCTGAGGCTAGCCGCAGTGCACCGATCGGTCCTACTTGCGCACGAGCTTCGACCAAGCGGCCAACGCGCGTGAAGACGAGAAAGACGGCGTTCGAAGGAGTGGCTCGCGAGAACTACGGACTTTCGGTTCTTTCAGAACTGCTGTGCTTCTTTGGCTTTAGGCACAAGTTCGCCCCTTAATAAATAGTCTAAATAAAAAATCCGTGTAGTGAGATTGTTACAGCATAGTATAGCAAGGGGTGGAAAAGAGACAGTAGAGCGGGTAAAAGCGTAGCTAAGCTAGGATCAGCTGGGTGCCCACCAGCTCAGCTGTGACCCAGCCTTGCTCGACATAGTGCAGGCTGCGCTCATTATTTTAGCAGCACAGATGTTTAGTAGAGTAGAGTAGAGTAGATCCTTGAATCTGTGGCGCACACCCACGCTGGGGGGATTGGCCAAGAACCGGATAGTTTTGTAAAATTATTTAATAAAAGTTTAAGCTCAAAGTTCGGCGCTGAAGTGTGCGCAAAAGACTATAATCATCACGAACGGCCTCTACCCTTGAACGAACCGCTCCGCCTAGCGCTTGCAATGCGATAACTTGGCCGGCGCGTTCTGTTTTCGTCCTCTTCATCTTCTGCTTAGTTGCGCTTGGCGCGCGCTCTCCTGCTGCAGCGACTTGACCTGCGTGGGATGCAACAACTCGGATGGCCGAGAGAAGGAGCACAGAGAGAGAGAGAGAGAGAAAGAAAGAGAGAGAGTGAGAAAGAAGGAGAAAAAGAGAACTAGAGAGATTCATAATTAATGTTGTGTCTAGCAAACAAGAACGAGCCCTTGAAATTCCCCTTTCGTTCATTCATAGCGAAGGGTCTCGTTCTGGCAGACTTGATGCCTTATGGTAGTATGCGAGAGATTATTGGCCAGCTGTCAGCTCATAGAAATATCACGTGCTTCGTGACCCCAGCAGGCAGAAAAAGTGTGTTCCACACTCGCCGTGATGGCTACTAGCGGCACTGACTAACACTCCCGGGTTTAGATGCACATATATACCCCATAGAGTGGACGGGGGGGATAACCAGCGCTGTAGCTCAGTTGGTAGAGAATCGGACGCGTTGTTCGAAAACCGCAGATTCGGTGCCTGCCAGTGACAGGTTATCTTCTCCTCCACTTTACTTTATTAACATTTAGATCATAATTACAACAAAAAGTCACAGTTTCGCGTCAAGGGCGCAGCAATGAATGTGACAGCAAGAAATTGGAATGTCACACGAAAAACGACCAAGCAGCTCAATACTTGTAGCGAGCCGCTGAATCGCGAAGAAGGACGCTCGACAAGAACGCACAGGTATACACAGGACAAGCGTGAACTAACTACTGTCACAGCAACTGTTACGTCTTTGCTGCAAATGTCGACAATGCAGAACCTTAGATGTTTCTTTCTTCTTTTTATTATTTTTTTTTAACTACGGCGCGTGGACTGACCCCTCTGCGTCTCCTGTCCACGCGCTGGCGTCTGACCCAAGGTGTTCCTACGTTCTTTTTTAACGCGATAGCGTTAAAGAGCTCGTTTCGCAGGAATGCCGGCGTCGGCGTCGGCGTCGTTGGTTGTTGAGCGAAAAATCATCTTCTTGTCCGTGACCGAAAAATCGAGAAAGATGCAAATAGAATAAATAATAAAAATTTCCGGGTCCAAGTGAGGATCGAACCCAGGCCGTCTGCGTGGCAAGCAGCTGTTCTACCACACAGCCAAGCGTCTGCTTGGAAATACCGCAAAAATAACTTCCTCTGCTTGGAAATGCAGTGAAAATAACTTTCATGCTTTACAAACATACGCGTCCTGTATACAGGCGTCACAATACAACATGTAATATCGCAGTAATATTGCGTGGTACAAGCGTACATTGCCATCGGGCGTCAGAACATGTCAATATCACAACGACATCGTGGTTTAAAGCCAGCCACCCAGTACAAAAAAGATACACACGTTTCTGCGCGTATTCCCTTATGACCCCGTAGTGGGCAAATAGCAAGTTCGAAAACATTTCACGCGCATAATTGCTCGTGGTTTAAAGCATGCTGTCCATTACATATTATGCACTAAGTGATTGAAGTACGCACTAGGGACACGATATCGCTATCGCGTTCAACTCTTAAAGGCGAAGCTTAAGGGTCCCCCAATTTTTTTTTCGTTCCACATCACGAGTGTTTACAGAAAGGGGCCACTTTTTCGTCTCAAGGGCAGTTTTCATATTGAAAGGAAATGTAGGAGCGTTGCGTGATAGAAAACATGCTCAACCTCCTTCGAGATCTGCGTACCGCCAGCGGTAAATGGTGTATATATTTAATAGCTCGCCACTATTACGGTGGTACGTGGATGGCGCGTGGTTGAGCTGTCTAACGCAGCGCGCTGCTGAGCAAGGGGTCTATGGTTCGAATGCGCGGTCGGGTGCTTCCTAATTTTCTTCTTTTTAATTTATTTTTCTTTGTGCGTTTTTTATATATGTATACATGCATATACATACCCGGGAGATGACGGCGACGGCGATGGCGACGGCGATGGCGACGGCAGAAGTCCACCGAGAGTGTCCATATATAAAAGCATTCCCTATACATTCCTTGGTTTTCTTGCCTGATGATCTAATTAATATAGCTGCTGTTGCGATTAAATCCCTGCGTTAACATCCGATAGAGTGTGTATGCTCCACTCCTTTCATAACTACTGGTCTGCTTCAAAGAATCCCGATCAAGCTGGATCAATCTTTCAGTACAGGTATTTTCCATCCTTTTTCTTTTTCTGTCCTTCCGAAACTCTCCACGGATTCGTAACTAAGAAAAATCTCGTAATATTTGCAGAGAGAGTACCCCTGCAGCTCTCTACGAATCACGGTTTGGTTGTTGATCTAACACGAGGAAATCCTGTAAAGAACTGTTTTGCTCTGTCTTTATTTTTTACCTACCAATGTTTCTAGCTCGAAAGAATAGAAAAGAACCATGAAATTGAATAGGACAATTCCCCGTTTAGATTAACCTTTTGTGCTCCTCTGTTCCGCGTCAGTTCACCACAACGGTGGAGATCAACAAGTGGAAAACACGATTCCGAGCCCTACATTTTTAACGAGTTTTGCAACAGCGATTTCTTTTTTCTTCGTTATACGTAGCTGCAACATTCTGAATCTTGTCTTACATTTTTTTTTAATGGACGTCGAAATGGCAGGGAATTCAATCACACGCATCGCTGCACCAGTGAAAAAAAAATGCGGCTTTTATGTTGACGTACAAACGGGTACTACAGACAAGGTGCAAGGTAATCCTTCTTCGTCGGTGATTGCGCGCCGCACGATAAACTCGGCCCAGATTAACAAGTAAATTTAGTGGTTTCACGTGTCAAAAACCATAATATGGACTTCAGGTGACACTGTCAACAGGAACTCATAGTAATAATAAATGGTGGGGTTTCACGTCCCAAATACACGATATCATTTCGAGGGACGCCGTAGTGGAGGTCTCCTGAAATTTCGACATCTGGTGTTCTATAACATGCAGCTGAATCTCATTACACGGGCCTCTAGCATTTCGCCTCCATTGAAATGCGGTAAAAAGAAACTCGGGATGGTTTTGATCGAGTATGGTTTGCCAACATGATCTAAATAGAAGTGAACTCATGTTCTCGCCTTTCGCATCCTTAGAAACTCGACCGTAAATGATTGCGACTTCAGCGTCCAGCTGCTGACGTCGCATTTTGCTGGCATCAGGACAAGGGAAGGAATGACGGGTAACATTTTGAAGGCATTCGCTGTGGTGAAGGGGGCTGTAACTTAAGCAGAAACCCTTTTATGGCGTACGCTATCATGCAACGGCTGTGTTATAGTTTCCGCATAGCGGGCAATGCGGAGTCCACTAGTGGCGACGCAGCATGTTTTGAGCGTGAGTGGTCTGCCGGTGTCGAGTGGGCGCACGTAATATTTGGTTTGCAAACTGCCGCCGTGTCACTAAATTGCAGTTATTAGATGCGAAGCATCTATTTGACTAGGCTGTGTAACGCTGTCCCTCCCTCCGTGCGTACGAGCGCGCCGCAACGCGCTCCCCCCACCGCAGGTGTTGGAGCGGTGCCAAGTAGGTCACGCCGCAGCTGCGCGTTGACGTCACGCTCCCCTCACAGTGCGCGCTGACGTCACTCTCTCCCTCGCCTGCCGTGCGCTCACCGGAGCGCCCGCAGCTGCCGTCTGACGCGCGCCTAACGTACGCGTTGAAACATGTCTGTACGTGTCCCCTCTCTCTCGCTTGACCCTGTCCACCGCTCCCATGCGCAACGCTGCTGCTTCGCATCCCATCAGGGTTCCCTTTGGGAAGATGGTGCAAAATTTTTTTAAAGTGACGTGCCCCATTACAGTAGTCACTGTCAATTAGGAAAGGGCTGAGGTACATTTGAATTTTCGTCGTCAGAAGGGCGAGCGTAGCACTGCGGATTGGATGCACTAAACACGCCAATACTACGTGATGTATAAAATGAATATAAAGAAATTCTCTATAACTACTGCACACGGAATACATAAATGAAGGACCATCGTAACTAAAACTACGACATCGATACGTTTGTACAAAAGTGTGCACCTGTATTAGAGGACAAAGATGCAAACAAGTGGTGCCTGTCTTTGAAACGCAAGTTGGCGATCCCGTTTCGCACATCATAATGATCCTGGAAGCAACGAATTTGACAGGCTCAAAGTACCAAGCGAATTCCTGTTCTGTTTTCTATGTGTATGAAGTAAATTCTTTGTTTTTACCGCGAGGGAATGTGTGCTTATGATAGCGGACTTTTATATGAACGAATCTTAAATGATTCACTTACCAACAAGAATAGCATAAGCTGTAAAAGAAGAGATGTATGCCAGTAATGAAAGTAGAAACCATTCTATAGCGTCAACAGAACAGACCACTCAACCGCAGGCAGAGACAGTACTCCCCAAATAGAATACGTCATGCACGCTTACATGGTAATTAATAAGTTTTAATGAACCATTTACTGTGCCATAAAACGCGGTATAGTATGCCGAACTTCGCTTGTACACGCCAATAAAAGACATCTTAGTAATAACCTCCACTATTTCTCTATTCTATAACGCACGTTATTTACCGCTGCTGTATGTTGTTTGGGTTGTTGTGTTATGTTGTTGTTGGTGGTGCAATGAACAATTGAAGACACCCGCTGTGGGGAATTGGAAAAAAGCTTGGGCGGTTATATAGAATGTTATGAAGGTTAACGTGAGCTTAATTTACGGATTATAAATCGCGAAGTATAGATGAAATTTAACTGAGTGGTATAAGATCGAAAAAGTTTATATATAAATAGAAGTGTACATACAAAGAGATAACGGTAACCGGTTTAGCTGGTTGACCGAGTAGTTTCGTTATTATAATTTCGCACTGGAAAGGAAACATTAATCTTGCAGAACTGAAAAATGCAGGCCTCAAAAAACAAAATCCCGGCACAGGTATATTCTTTCTGATCACGCTATTTGCCTATCCAATTTGTCTATTTTGGTCGCCAATTTAGAATACACCGTTTCTTGTACGCTTTCAAATCGTGGAATAAAAGGTCATTTCGAGACAATGTTCCGTCTCGCCTTTTATTTTCTACGCTTTCCGTGTTTTTTGCACTAGGCGCGCACGCAGAAAGACCTCAATTAACGAGGCACCGTGCTTTCTTTTCTGCGAAACGATATTACTTGTCGAGCACCATTTTCACCAAGTAAACCACTTTTACATAGAATCATTGCTCGTTTAAGAAACAGTCCTTACATTGGATTGACTAAATTGCAAACTATGTTGACAGATTAAGGTTGATCGTTACGAAACCGCTTTGCTTGTTCGAGTTCCTATTCATATAATGTAAGCGAGACTTTCGGTGCACGTGACAGCAAATGTATGTTATGTTTGCAGACTGTCAGATAATTTTCATAAATTGAGGGAACCTAATTAAAAGCGCCTTTCAGGTTAAAACCACTCTTAATATTCACTAGTCACAGCTTTTATGCAGCAAGAAGGAAATGTTATAATTTAGAACTTGCGCAATATTGAACATGGGTAAAAAAAATAAGAAGAGGAATTGAGCAAGGGCTCGTTTTATTGCGATAGCAATTATATGGACAGTCTCGGTGGGTTTTTGCCATCACCGTTTCCGTCGCCGTCATGTGACGTATAAACTCTAAATTGATAAGATCCCCCCAGTACGCATTGTACGTTCTACCTAGCGCGCAAGCGGGAGCGACGAACGCGGCTGAAGGAGAGATCAAACGAGCGGGCCCATCTCCGTCGCGTCGAGGCGCATGCGATAAGATCCCCCCCACCTGTTAGACCGACCGTCCGAATGCTCAAGCAGAGAGGAAACGCCCCGCTCGTCTTTAACGAGTGTGAAAAGACGCGAAGGGGGGAGGGGTGGTCCCTCGAGAAGCGACTGCGACCTTTGGTTTTACGAGCGCGGTCGTCGCTGGCGTGGGCGTTATCTCGCTATCTCGGCAGCAGTCAGCGGGCGGCTAGTATATCGTCTACGTGTTGCGCTCTCAACGCGAAGAGAATGTGCAAAAAGTGTCCCTGGAGCGGCCGTATTCTCTTAAACCAGCGTTTTGTAGAGTTGTGTGAGATCGGATTCAAAAGAGTTGGCTGCCAGCATCACTTCGTATAACATTACAAATTGTTGGTATCGCATTCATTGCTTCACTCTTGAGGTGAAAGTGTGACTTTGACTTTTTCTTTGTTAAATACAATCTAATGAATCGGAAGAGATAATGACGCTAAGCACGGTATAGGTGGCCTTGTTTGCCGTCTTTAATTGTAGTGTAGTAATTGCTATATAGGTAAGTGTAAAAAAGTTATACTGGACGAAAACGACAAGTTGCCGCCGGTATAGGGACCAAGCCTACAACCTTCAGTAAACGGCATCCGATGCTCCACCAATAGAACTACGGCGGTGGTCGTCCGCTCGTCCGCATTGATTGGGTATTTTTGTACATGTAAACCTTGGAGGGTCATCCAACGCCACTCGTAGGCATGATGGCCATTGTGTGTAACCCTTTTTAGCAGCGAAGCTGTTTAAGCCTGCCTTAAAAAGGTTGATGTGTACAGAGTGGATGAAAAACTGTCATTATCATGAACGGGATTCTACTACTCACCACTGGCCCTCTAAAAATGCAGACGGCAACAGATGGGCGGCAAACAACAACTAGGGTTCAAACGTAACCAGTAATTCAGAAAAGCTTTAATAAACCGTCGTGATTAACGCAATGTCAAACACCGTGGCCGCACGTTTCAGCTTGGCTAAGGCATCTGTACGGGGTGTTTTCAGCGGCACACACAACGAGAGAATACTAGGGAACGGGAAAAGCAACGGTGGCTGCGAGAAGATCCCGAAGTGACGGAAGCCCTACGCGAAGGACGACGTGCCTGTAGATCTATGGGAGGTGCGGAGGCTCGGTTTCAGTGCGAGTTTGTGTCTCTGGAGTTTGTACATCTGTTTAATGTCTGTGACGGTCCGTGCTTTAACTCAAACCTCTGGGTGCTGAGAAGCAACTTAGAAACAACCTATCATCACCGAGCTAAAGCCTAGCAACAACTTAAAAGCGACCTATAACGAACTTAGCATCACCTAGCTGAAGCCTAGCTACAACCTAGAAGCAACCAGATTAGACTTCACAATCGTCCAACTTCGCTGTTTCAAGCCGTTGCGCGACTTAGTGGAAGTTACGTAATTTTTGCCAGACGGTGACACGAGCTGGGCCACCAGGGATAAGATTTTCACATAAAGTTCATTTACTAAACATTGCCCAAATTCGGATTTCATTACCTTATTACCAATGTTTACGCTTACATAATTCCCCGCAAGAGGACCCGATCAACATATGAATGTTGTTGTCCCGGGGTTGAGAGTACAAAAGAAAGAAATGTATTTACAAAATAAACAGACAGAGATAGAAGCAGCTGCAGCCAATATGGCGGGACAGCAACAACATGAGCGCTATTGCATTCGTTGTCGTCATCGTCTTTTTGGAGCGTTCTTGTTCATGACAGTTTGCAACAGTATGATAGTACACAGGTTTTCCTATAATCTTAGTTTTATTTAACCATTATTCGCACATATGCGCTGTCCTATTAACAGAGGAGCTGTCTAAGCCGAGCGCTGCTCCGTGACACGAAAACAGGAATGATCATCATCATCGAGCAGCCCGCGCTCTCTCTTCCTCCTCTCTTTATCTTCGTCCTCTTCAGCTTTGCTCTCAGAACGCGTGCGCCGATTTGTCCGGACTGGCTTGTAATAACCCTGATTGGCGAGAGAATCAGTACAGAGAGAGAGAAAGATATTGTTGGCGAAAAGAATTCTTCACGAGGCGGGACTCGAACCAGCGTACCCTGACTCCGAAGGCGAGCGTCCTAACCACTCGGCTATCCAAGTACGCAAGCAGAGCATAGCCTAGCCTTGTATAGTATAATGTAGCAAGGAGGCGGGAGAGGGAAGCGAGCTTGAGGAGGAGATACGTGATGGTGAGGAGGAGGGAAAATAGTAGCGAAGATTGAGCAAGGCATAGCATAGAAAGAATGAGAAAGAGACGAATAGAGAAAAAGAAATGCATAAAGAGTAAGAAAGACAGCAAGAGAGAGAATCAAAGAAAGAGATAGAAAGAAAGACAGTGAGAGATAGAGAAAAGGATAGAAAGAAGGAGAAAGCAAGCGAGCAATAGAAAGAGAGAGAGAAGGTAAAGAAAGGGAAGAAAGGGGGGAAAAGATAGAAAAGGCAAGTGAAAAAAAATAAATTAAATAGAAATTAACAAAGGAAAAAAAGACAGAAAAAAACGAGACAACAGAGAAAAAGGGAAGGAAGAGAGGGAGAAAGAAAGACAAATCTAAAGAGAAACAAAGAAGGCTGCCCAGTTCCACGCTTCCTTCAGTCTTAGCACCACTAGTGTGAAGCTTACCTTCACTTTTTTTTTTATTAGCATGCACGGACAAAGGGCAGCCCAAGGGCAAAGTCTGTACTAATTTACAGTATTTTATTGCCGCCAGGAAATGACAGGAATGAGTGACAACCATTCTAGCTTTCACAGCTTTTATGTAAGCTTGTAACTACAAGTGCAACGAATCTTCCCTTATACTAATGCAGTGTTTCATGAGAAAATATTTTTTTTTCTTTTCACATCCATTTAAACAGAGCCCTCCGCACTAAAGCGACCTCGTAAAGAAGAGCGCCAAGCACTGCAGCTTTCACACTGCTGCAGGGTTCGATTCGTATGCGCTGAAAATACACATGCACACATAAGCGCAAATATACCTGTACGTGCATATACGAATATTCTCCGATTGTATAAGAAAAACGTTTGGGGGGTCTAGTTGGTGCATGACTGACAATATTATTGTGGTGAAGAAAGTACGTGGCACAGAAGAAGGTTATGCGTCCAATAAACGCTAAGTTGCAAGAATTTCACGTTATGATTTGGGGAGGGTTGAGTTACTGAACCTCCAGTCAGTCTGCATTCTGAAGAATTAAGATACCTCGACAAATATATCAGTTACTCATTGTGTTGTTACGCACATACTCATACCTCCTGTTTTCATTTGATGTATCTCTGCATGTGCCTGCAATATATGTTTCATAATGGCGTTGTAGAATAAACAGTCAAAAGCGCTTTTACCGTGCTTAACCTTCTTTCGTGCCTTGTCCTTTCTTGCGCTCAATAATATCATCAATGCATGGTGTTTACCACCGTTTATATGTGCATAATCGCAGTATAATATACTCGCATTGAAGCATACGTATTGTTGAGGGAGGAGGCCTTTGACATCTTGTCGGCAAAATGACCACGAATAGCCATCTTGCTTGTCTTAACTTCGAGCCAGTATTTCCACGTATGCAACGTTGTCAACAAATAATGACCCAAACTGCACTGTATACTCTCAACCACACAGTAGGTCGCAGAAAAATGAAACTAGCGCTGGTTTTCGCACATGGCCGCACATACAACACGTTTAGGTGTTATAGCACTTATTAAAATAACAGGTCGAAAGCCTGAATGTATAATTGCGGGCTAAGTGCTTGAAGAAATTGCCTGTCGAAAGAACTAGCAGTCAACAGTTGATCATCGTGAGTGGTCGCCCAGCTCCCATGTTGTTCTCTCCAGCCACATCGCCTTTCCCATTCATTCATTCATTCATTCATTCATTCATTCATTCATTCATTCATTCATTCATTTATTCATTCATTTATTCATTCGTTCATTTATGTTAGTAACACAATTATTTTATTTTGTCTTTAACTTTTTGCTCCATAGCGTGGAGGAAAATAGCAGCCGGGGCTCTCTTTACCGCAGTCTCTCCACAGCAACCTATGTGTTACAACATCAGAGTGACAAAACAACTCTGCTGAAGTGTTCGATTCCACAAGGCGCCCGTGTCTGAAAATAACAAAGCAGTCTTTCCTTTTTCTTAAGAACCTGCTGCGTAGGCCCCTGGACGGCATTACATGGAGTTTTTCAAACATTTATAGACATATCGCGAATACAATACGGGACGAAGACAAGAGATTCTACTTCAGTTTCGAAAACAACAAAGGGGAAAAAAAAAAACTCGACCAGCAATTGGGAGGAGGCGGGAAAAGCAGGCAAGTTGTGTTTTGAAAGTGGAAGTGTGCTTTAAGAAATTCTTTCCTATTTGTTCAGAGTAGCTCAAAATCAACGCTGGCCATGGAGTTTCTCGAACTTTTCTTCTTCCGTTTCTTCGTCATTGGGAAAGGCAAACAATCGATCGCCGGCAGCTGCATGTGTTCCCGCAGGTGCGTAGACACCGGCGCTACGCGGCGGGAGATTACACGAGTCGGCGAATAGTTGAGCTAAAAAGAAGGTAAATTATGGAAAGAAAGTGAACAGTTTTTAGAGGTCGCTCATGCCTTATGCAAATTACAGGATGATACCAGGAACATTCACCGTGTGAAATGAATATGTATGTATGTATGTATGTATGTATGTATGTATGTATGTATGTATGTATGTATGTATGTATGTATGTATGTATGTATGTATGTATGTATGTATGTATGTATGTATGTATGTACGTATGTACGTACGTACGTACGTATGTATGTATGTATGTATGTATGTATGCATGTATGTATGTATGTATGTATGTATGTATGTATGTATGTATGTATGTATGTATGTATGTATGTATGTATGTAAATCTATGTGCTTGAGTGTTCATGAATTGTATTTTGCCGTATTATGAAAATTAGTGCATCTTCAGGATTAATGTTTACATTGTACCTTCGTGCTTTAAGGATCTATCTATCTATCTATCTATCTATCTATCTATCTATCTATCTATCTATCTATCTATCTATCTATCTATCTATCTATCTATCTATCTAGCCGCCTATGCCTGGGTGCTCTCGTGACTACCTCCTTAGCTTGCTGTTGTCTAAAAGGGGTATGGGTGGGTAAAAGGGTTGGTCGAAAACGACTGTCTGCTCACAACATGACTAACACGAAAATCCTGTCGCGTACGTCGTCAAACCCTCCCCGCCGGACACTTGTGGCACATACACGTATACCACGTTCCGTGGTATGCGAGTATGCACCACAGGTGATTGACAGTTTACATCTGCCCAGGAACGGTGAGGGCAGAAACTGGCAATTTAAATGCGGGAGCGTTAAGAGAAGCTGACATCGGTGGCATTGACCCGACGAATGCAAATGATAAAAGTCAGGAATCGCAGCAGCAAGTGAACCCCAGCATTGTGTGGCAGTTCAGGTACTCTACCACAGAGCAACGACGCCAGGCTTTGAAACCGCTTTGAAGAAAGACCTTTTGCAGCGTAATGTCAATGCAACGTCAATTGTAGTTGGCAGTACTGGCTATCTAATTTTATAACAAAGCAATAAACATTACATGTGTATTCGTATGATACCGGCGTCTTGTCGGGTTAACGACCATTGTGGTTCCCGTTTTGGCTCCCCTTCTATAGCAGTGCAATAAACATACATTTGTATTCCTGTGTTTCGGCAAGCTATATTAAAGCAAGCTATATTAAAGGAATATGCCAGCGAAAGTTAACGTATAAAATTAACATCATCACACCGCAAAGTATTCTACGTTTGGATAATACTGACGTCTTCGCTCTAACTTGAAGGCAATCGTTATGTCAGACCATCCATAAGTTACCCTTTAAACGCAGTGTGGTCTACGTTCCTGTAAGCCCACGGTGTGCACGCGACTAGTAAAATTTATAAAAATACGTCGATCCACCTTGTAACGCCTGTGTCAATGTCAAAAGATTCAGTATAGCCAATTTACTCGCCGACTGCTCCGCATGAAACCGATTCCCACAAGGCGTGGGGTGTGCCGAATTTTTCCTAACTCCCATCTGTTACACACCTTTTTTCTCTTGCTTTTGCGACCTTCTGTGAAATGTCATGCACTACTATTTACTTATTTGTTGATGCTAAATGAAAGTTTAGAAGAAATGGAAGCTTGCACACGACTCAGTTTTCAATGAGCGCCATAACGAGTTACGACATCACTTTAAAAAATGGACTAAACGAATTAGTGTATTTGTTTTTTTAAATAATTTTCGAAACTTATCCGATGCCCGGCCTGTATCTCTACACGTTGAAAGTAGCCATGGTAAGGAAAGTACTTAACTTGGAATTAAGTGGCCACAGCAAATTGAAACGTCCATTAATTAGAGCGAATGCCACATTTAAATATGTAGTACTTCCAACGAAATCACTGCCTAAATACAGCAACAGGGGAGCGCTTGCAACCACTCATCGAGGTGCAACTATTAGTTATGTCAGAGTTATCCAACGAAAATGTCTGAAATTAACTAAGGCGTCGCGAATGTTCAGGTACCGCAAAAGTTGCCTGTGCTACTTGGTTGTCGTAATATTGGTGCTCGGTACTTCTGAAGTTCCTGGGGGTGTTCACCAACACCTTACACTTTCTGAATTTCTAAGGCCGATAAATTTTCTTCTATGTAACCACGACTGCATTACGTTTCTGAACACATGCATAATCGCTGCACGTTATTTCATGCACAACACAGTAAAAAAAGATCACATTGTGATTTTATGCATTCCTTTGTAGCCTGGTGGAGAAAGTTAAGACAGATCCATCATTTCCGCGTGGCCGACTTGCGTCTGGCGGGGGGACCAATAACGCGAATATTCCGTGCACGAGTATTTGTTGGAAGCTTTGTTGATAAAAGTGATCTTGATTCTTCTGTATGCGCTGATGAGAAGTGGGGCGAACGGTTTAGTGAGCGATGCAGCTGCCAGTTTTCCCAGCACTGCCAAGCATTGGGGTAGGACCGCCTGAAATACTCAAATAGCATGCTCCACGCATTCGAAGTCTGAAAGGAAATTTCGTAGGACATTGACGGAGGTGATACGCGAATGCCCATTGGTTGCAACTTTATTATTATTAGTTCGTTGGTAGGCGTTAACATATAGCAGGGGTCTCAAACACGCGGCCCGCGGGCCGCATGCGGCCCGCGAGGCTCTCGGTTGCGGCCCGCGGCCCGCACATGATTGTCTTCGCCCCACACTTTTTTATTTTCTTATTAAGTATGTTCGTGAGCTACACAGGCCTGACTGGTTAAGGCATTGTCTCCGTGAGGCATCTGATGCGGTCACCTTCTTTTAAAACATAACAATTAAACCAAAATGATATATTTCACAATCGGCGCCCAGCTCTGAGTCATTTGGGAGATCGGTAGCAACTTGTTGCTGAAATCCTGGCTCCACATCTCGTTCGAAAAGGACCTGTATGTGAGGTGTGTAAAAATTATTTACTTTTAAATGGCAGCGTTTTCTGGCAAACCGTACAGACTCCCCCCTCCCCCGCTCTTACCTCCTTCACTGCCACGGCCCTCGCTGGGCTGAATTGTGTGACTGCGGCCCGCTGGCTGAGGCGAGTTTGAGACCGCTGACATATAGGGTCCGTCGCAACGAAAGCGCCAACTGCGACAAGTGCGCTGGTGAACAGTCGGATAAACCTAACTTCCCTGGGAAACGCCGATCGTAAAGTTTACTTGAGTTGTTGACTAAATGGATCCGTTCCTGTTGTGTTAGTAACACTGAGAAATGTCTGCATTATACGTTTCCCAGGACGTATTAAGGGGCCGAACCCACAAAACTTCTCGCTCGTCAGTGCGGAAGGAGGAGGAGGAAGAGGAGAAAAGGGAGGACAGGGAGGTTAGCCAGTTCTCAGACCGGCTGGCTACCCTGTGCTGGAGAAGGGGGTAAGGGGAAAAAAAGATGACAGAAAAGAGATGTTCGTTTTCCCATTGGTCAGCCGGCTTAGCTTATATGTCCCGCATCGTGATTGGATGAAATATTATCTCACAAAAATTTTTATTGTAAGTTGTTTTTGTGAACACGGGCTCTGAGCAGTATGGATGACGGCTCGAGTCCCATCTACGTATCGACATTTCGTTAATAAAAATGTTCTATAACTGACGAACACATTACTGCTTAGACCTTAAGGCCTTGATGTTAAAATTGCATGACGAAACCTTTCCCCTGTCATTATTCTTAGTTAAGATATTAAACAACCGGCGAACAACTGACGTAGTCCTGAACACGTAAATTTTTGCTAAGCTTAGTTTAAAGAGCTCGCAGGAAACCGATTCGACATTTCAATATGCGGATAAACTAAAAAAATGCTCTCTGCATTCAGATTCACATCGATTTGCAAGTGATTTTGTGTTTAACTATCATCTCAACTAAGGAAGACTGCAAAAAAAAAAAAATAGAGGAGAAAATGCAAGGATCGATGTGCTGATGAGTGTGGGATTTTTGTGTGTGCGGGATGGTCTCTCCGTCCGTAGACGATACAAGGCTCGCATGAATTGAATGCATCCTATGTCCTTTTGTAGATTTCGCTCATTACTGATTCACTATTTCTTCTTTATTTACCCTCATACATGCAACTCTTCGTGCGAGACAAGCAAAGTTTAAACCTGCGTGGTAAAAAAAAAAGTCACAGTTTCGGCCACGAGCGCGAAGCAATGAATGCGATAGCAAGAAATTAGAATGTCACACGAAGAACGACAAGCAGCTCGATACTTGCAGAGCGCCGCCGCAGCACAAAGAAGGACGCTCGAAAAGGACGCATAGGTATAGACAGGACAAGCGTGAGCTAACAACTGTCATAGTTGTTACGTGTTTGTATTCGAGCAACGCGCTGCGAGTGTCCACAATGCAGAAGCCGACGCTGTTGTTGCTGTTGCCTCTGACATGGCTCATACCCACTCAAGGGGATTGGCCAAGAATTGATTATATGATACTGTTAGACTTTTGCGACGCTGTTTGATAATTTCTTTTTCTTTTAAACTGCGGCACGTGGAATGACCCCTCTGCGTCTCCTGCCACGCGGTGGCGTCTGGCGCCAAGTGTGCCCGGTGTTTTAAAGACGATAGTCTTTCTTGGGATACTTAAACGCAAAAATTTTGGTCTTTCTGTCTGTCTGTCCGTGACCCGATTCACCTACTGGGCCAAAGTTTAACCACTTTCTGAGTGCCCAGCCATCTTGAACTGGTGTTATCATTTATACGTGTGAACATATTCGATCAAAAAGCAAGTACTGCGCATACCTGAGGCGCAACATTAATATGTAAGTGTCAGGTCGTGTGTTCTTTTATTAGAAAATACATAGGTATGCAATTCTGAAGACCATAGTGTTTTTTAGGCTGCGCTGAAAATGCGACGCTGTGCTGCCGCTGGCAGTGGCTCTCTGTCACGTTGTAATGCCCTTGGTTCAGCAGAAGCTCATTTTAAGGCGAAAGCCTTTAATGTCTCATGCTCACGTCCGTCCGGTGTCCGTCCGGTGTCCGTCCGACCTCCGTCCGGCGTCCCTCCGTTCGTCTGTCCGTCCGTCTGTCTGTCTGTCTGTTCGTCCGTCCATCCATCCATCCGTCTGTCCATCCGTCCGTCCGTCCATCCGAGCTCTGGCACGGAGCCAGGTGGCCGCCGGGATGCGCAGACGGACGCCGGTCGCGTCGGACTCCATAGCGCTCGCGCTTTGCTTGCGTAGCGTCGCTGTGCCCAGAGTTTGCAATCATTCTGACCGACGCCGCCTCAATGGACCCAGGCGTTCACGGAATACGCTTTCCAATTTACAAAGGGTCCGTCAATGTAAGAGCTGGAACGCGGATGGCGTTTGCACGATGCGCAAAGCGCGAGAAAATACTAACGCATGCGAACGGAGGAAGATGAGTCTGGCGTCTCGCTGCGATTCGCGGTAAAAAATTAAAGAAGAAAACACGCACCCATTAGGTTTGTGTCTTATGCCACTGAGAGTGTAAAAGAAAAAAAAGACATGGCATAATCAGTGGAATGGCCACACGCTTTCGCCGAACACACTTTGGAATGTACAGTGTCCTTCAATTTTTTTAAATGCGAATGCATTTCATAGTCGGGCTATGTCAGGCATCCGGCGTTGTGCGGCGTTGGCGTTGTCCGCGGCAGGTGTTTTCTCTCCGCTCTGAGTGGAGAGGAGGAGCGCGCTCTGACGCGTGAGGGCGCTCGCATTGCGGGAGCTCGGCGGAGCTATATATGAAAAAAATATTTAAAAAATAAAAAAAAATAAAAAATAAAAACCATAAAAAAGCAAAAAAAAATAATAAAAAAGGCGCTGCGCCGTGCTCCCGACCGGGCTGCAGAAATTGAGCGCCTTTTCCTTCTTCGAACCACAACCACCATATATAAATGGAGTGAAGCGCGCGCGAAATGCATTCGCATTTCCTCACGATTCCCTTCGGGGAGGTGGGGGGCATTTTTCAATGGTGGCCATATCTCGCGCAGCGCCTCCTCTATTTTATCAACGCCAGCCAGATGCGGCCAATTCAACGTAGAGTAGGCGCTGTCTGAGGCAAGGCAAGACATAGTAGTACGGCCGGTACAAGACTATCGTCTTTCGACGACATTTGCAGCGAAGCACGCAGATACGTGGCCAATTTTTCTTTTTTTTTTCCCGTCTACATCATGAGTGGTACAGAAGGGGGGCCACTTTTTAGTGCGCGTCTCAAGGGCACTTTTCAATTTGAAAGAAACTGTAAAAGCGTTGCGTGATAGAAAACACGCTCAAGCTGTTCCGAGATCTGTGTACCGCGAGCGGCTAATGGCGCATATGAATAGCTCGCCGTTATATCGCTGGCACAAGCATGGCGTGTGGCTGTGTTGGCTAGTGCTGTGCTGTGTTGGCTGCGGAGCGAAGGGTCGCTGGTTCGAATCCCCGATCAGGTGCTTCGGAATTTTTTTTCTGCTAATTTATTTATTTTTCTTTGTGCATTTTTATATATACATAAATACATATAAATATCCGGGACATGACAGGCGACGGGAAAAAATCACGCTATATCCACGAAGTGAAAGATGATGAGTGGGCGAAGCTCGATCGTTTTCATCCATGGCAGAAAGAGAATGTGTGGTCTGGAACGCGCTTATACTTCATGGTCTTCAGCGTCATCGTCATCGTTATCACGTGTAGTGGGTACATTCCACTATACTGTGTCATCGCCATCTTTATCACGTGTAGTGGGTACATTCCACTATACTGGAACGCGCTTATACTTCATCGTTATCACGTGTAGTGGGTACATTCCACTATACTGCGTCATCGTCATCTTTATCACGTGGAGTGGGTACATTCCACTACACGTGGCTACCTACCTACCTACCTACCTACCTACCTACCTACCTACCTACCTACCTACCTACCTACCTACCTACCTACTACTTCTACTACTACTACTACTACTACTACTACTACTACTACTACTACTACTACTACTACTACTACTATACTACTACTACTACTACTACTACTACTACTACAGAGGAGGGACAGACCCACACCCTAAGGAGCTTCGCCCCTAAAAGCAGCCGAGAGTGTCCATATAATTTCTATCGCAAGAAAAGTTTTTTTCACAGGGTACAATTTTCACGCCTCCACGCACCAGCGCATAAGACAATGAAGTCCTCTAACCTCTGGAACTCATGCAATCTAGTGCGTCTTAATAAGACCAACAGATCATAACAGATAATACATATGTTTAGCTTGGGCGAATGGCTAGCACATGTTCATGTAAACGCACACACGCACACGCACGCACGCGCGCGCACACACACACACACACACACACACACACACACACACACACACACACACACACACACACGCACACACACACACGCACACACACACACACACACACACACACACACACACACACACACACACACACACACACACACACACACACACACACACACACACACACACACACACACACACACACACACACACACACACACACAAACCGGTGGATCGCAAGAGGCGCCGTAGCGCTTGCATGGCCTACTTTTGCGACTTTAAGTCCTGTCAGTGGCGTGCGATCCTTTCTTCCGACAGCGGTCAGTGGTACAGCTGGTTGAGCACGTTGCAAAGGGCTTTGCAAAGAAGCAGTCACTAAGTTAAGTTTCATGACGAACGTTATTGATTGGAAAAAACTGAACATCGACCCTTTTTTTTTTCATTTTCTCTAAACTATGACAAAGTTTTCAAATCACCTCCAAATGCTGCTACTTCATTTGAATAATTCATGTCAGTTCTTCTGTTAATTTTCCGTTGATCTGCTTTGAAGTTTTGCCCTATTATTCGTTCGTAAGATCGTTTTCTTTTCTTTGCGTCATTCCTTAGACATTTGCGATAATAACATTTCTAGTCTGAGAATTAGCTTGGAAAGTTCTCGTTAAGCTTATTGTAGGGCAAGAACGTTCGGTAAATACGGGGACCTGATTTTCTACTCATTTGAATGAAAAAGTGCCGTCAAGCCTGAGATAAGCCTTCTTTATGTTCATTTATTTCATTCACGTCTTCTAAAAGGGCATCTAGAAGAAGAAAAAAGGATTTTATTTCGCCATGAGGTGCGCATATCTCACATCAAAAGGACCTCATTAGGAACTTTGCGATATGTTCTTAGCGCTTCCTGCAGTTCTTTTCAAAGGCATGGAAATATTTTTAATGCCCGGGCATGGGAAACCTGATCTGGAATTCCTCTAGTTCAATCTGCATTCCATCTTTCGCCGCCATTCCGCTCGACATAGGAAGAATAACGTTTCTTTTCCTGCAACTTTTCTTTGTAACTTGCATTTTACGTACAGTGATTTATATTCTTTTTCTGCACTGGAAAAGCTACAAAAATATATACGTGGCCCGTTACGAGAATGCAACCAATTTATTATAGCTTGATATCATCTTGATCAACCCTGAATAAATTCTGTGAGCCCAAGTATCCATTGCCAGTAATTAATTACCCAAATTTTAAGGTATTTTTTTTAGACGCGCAATCTCCAAGGGAGAAGTCCCAGAGCTTATGAATTAGTCTCTAACTAATTTCGTTCCGTTGAAAAAGCTACTGGAGCATTAATTTCTTCGGGACTTGAAAGTGGGCGAGATATGAGAGAAAAAAAAAAGACACTTCACTAGGCACTTGCGCGCTGGGATATAAACACCCTCAAACATGGTTACCAACGCGTGATCGACACTGAACGCAGAAAAAGAACAAATGGTGACATGGATGCCGTTCATCCAACATTCTGTTAACGCAGATTGGCGCTTTTTGTCCAACGGGCCATCGTTGACCCTGGCGCCACAAAAAATCCCATACCGTCACACCATTATATTCGGAATAACGAAAACACAGGGAGGTTAACCTATGACCGGTTTGCTACATTACACGTGGGAAAAGTGAAGATAGGCACGAGAGGGAGAGAGCGCACGCACTTCACAACACACAATCTCAGGGCAGCGTACCTGCAGGTGATTGCGTGACTCAAGGAACGCGTTAATTTGGCGTTAAGAGTACATGAAAGCGTTCGTATCGTGAACACGAAAATTTCGACACCGCATACCTGGAAATAAGAATATATATAGGTGCCAAAATCAGCGCCCACAATCTCCTGCGCAAATAGGTTTACTTATGAATAAATCAATCAGAAAGCAGCGATAAGCTTACGATCATGTCACCTGAAAGCGTGTTTCCACCACATAAAACGTTTATATGAAGGAAAAGCACGCTTTACAGGACGATTAAGGTGCAACCTAAATTTGGCGTCTTTGGAGTTAGTATAAATGCATCATTTATTTAAAGGAGGCCCAAACAACATTTCCAAGTAATGATCACGCGACATCAGAAATCGGGGTTTATTGTCTCACTAATCGATTGGTTATGGCCTCAATATCTGACTGAGGAATGGCATAAGTATAGGACTTGGGAAGGAGTAGTGGCTCAACAAGAACGCTGTTAAGGGCTCGCTTAGGTGGTGGAGATAGTTCAGCCACTAAAGTTTCCCAACAAAATCAATGTGTAACACAGAAATACTCAAATTAGGCAATTGTTGTAGCGATCAAGAAAGTTGCTCAACTTGTAGGAGGGCTTGTTTCGAATGCCGGCTACTCCTCTCACATACAGGTCTCAGTCGCGGAAAGTTTGGTCAGGAAGCTTCAATTCTCGGAACAAGCCCTCCCACAAATTGAGCCAGTAAGGCCCCTCAGAGGCTTGCTGTAGTTCCGTGTCTTCATGGAGTCTCCTACAACTTCAAAAAGCTTGGAGAGCGGGCCAATGTGAAAGTGTTTTTTTCTACCCTGAAAAAGCTGTCGTACTTGTGCAAATGCAAAACGAGGTTGTTCAAAAAGGCACAAAATTCCGTTCGTCACGTGTACAGCAAATGTAATCTATCAGATATCCCCTTTCCTGTGGCAAGCAGTACATAAAACAAACTGGCCGCTGTATTAATGACCGGCTCCGGGAACACGCTTGTAAGGTCAAGAATGGTCGCGATGGATTTCTTGGCCTTGCACTGCAGCACGAGTGGCTGCAAACCGCTTTTGCGTCACACCATTATCGCTGGGAAGAACAGGAATAAAAACGACAAGAGAAATTGTCCGAGGCAGAGAGGATTTCTAGATTAGGGCCGAACTGCGTCCAGCACTCCCTCTCTCGGGCTTTGTCAAAAAGAATTGTCTTTCCTGAGAATGTAAGATTTTCGCGCATGACAGTTGTGGGCTTCCTGAATGATTTGTTTTGTTTTTTTTTTCGCATTTCGAGAGTATATGTGTGTTGTTTACGCTCTCCGAAATAAACCTTGTTGGAAGTTAGCGCTCGTCTTCGTACCTTGTCTTGTCCTGCGTCAAATATTTTGCGCTACGTGATCAGTTACGCATTTCCAACATGCCGAACTTGATACTCTTGTTAAATAAACACTTCAATGTTTTTTTTCGTTTTTTTTTACAGCAAAGCTGTTATTGTCAAGGTTTACCTTCCGTCGTAGAAAGAAAATTATCATCATCATGAACTGGCACGCGCTCAATGTCTGAGCAAGCATTCTGCACAGATGGTCAACAAGAGAAGCTGAAACGAGTCCACCAGCTCTGCTGTGAACAGGGAAGCTGTTTAAGCCAGCCGTAAAATGTCAACCCTGCCCTCAGAACTATCATCATCATAAACGGGTATGTGTCAAAGAAATGGGGTAAATCCCACTAATCACCACTAGTTCACTAAGAACGAAGAAGGCATCAGTTAGCCAAACAAGTGGCTATCATCGCGGGGATGATCCTCAGAAATTGGGCAAATCCCACTGATTCCACCACTGATCCACTAAGAATGAAGAAGCAACAGTTAGCCCAATAAATGGCTGTGAAATGACGGCGGCGAGCCGAAGACCCCTAGTACATACAATGAAAGACTGCTACAGAATGGAGAAGACAACGGCGACTGCGAGAAGACCCCAAAGCGATGAAAGGCCTACGCCAACGACGACGTGCCCGCAGATCTATCAGAGGTGCGAACGCTCGGTTTCAGCGCGAGTTTCGGTCCCTGGAATTTGGACATCACTGTCATGTCTGTGACTGTCTTTAGTTTACTACAACCTTTCTGATCGGACAACCAACTTGGAAACAACCTAGCATCACCTAGCCAAAGCCCAGCAACAACCTAGAAGTAAACAGATCAGACTTCAGAATGGTCCAGTTTCGTCGTTTCAGGCCTTGCGTGACTGCGTGCAAGCTTCGCCTTTTTTGCATTTGCTATCATTCTTTAAAGTGCCACAGTATATAAATGAAGAATCAACCCTGAACAGTTGTACGAAGTAACGGTGTTCCTATGACCGCAACGAACTTTATTCATATTGGTTCCACGGCAAAAAGGACGAATACTTTCATTCTTTCTGTATATTTGAACTCCTGTGCTTGCGGCCAAGGCGCTAATTGAATAGGCATAAGCTGCCATTAGGGATCTTGCTAATCGGGGAACAAAATGCCAATAGTCGACGAGATTGTTACCGACGTAGCTAAGCCATTGCATCAAAGATCGTAGTGCTGTGGTATAGGACGTAGTACTTCTAAGATTGTTATTCAAACGAAGAACTTACCCCTTTATTATCCGAAAGGGGAGCGGGGTCGGTTCACGTGGCAACGATGCTGAGGTCGCTGCGCTTTGCAGAGGTCTTGGAGAGCGAGATAACAAAGCTTTCTAAAGTGGAGAGCTTTCCCGGTGCCCTGAGCGCTATACCTATATGCACTGTTGCATTGCCTCTTTACTGGAGAGGCAGCGCGACGAGCACAACACTCTATGTTGTCTTTACCCATGAGCTTGCACTGACGATATTGATTCAGGCCGCTCCTCTATGTTCCTTATCCACGTAGGAGTAAAGAGCCGTGACCTGCCAATGCACCTATGAAGTCAACAATCATCGCTGAAATTTATGGCCTCCAAGTTCGTGTTGCATGAACGGCCGGAACATTGACCGAGACAGATTGTTGCCTTCTTTATAGTTAACGTAGTGTTACGGGTTTTGCTGTATTCAAGCGTCGCCAGCGCGAAGTCGGCGACGGGAATGACAGCGGGTTCGGTCGTTCCGTACGCAAGTAGAAACAGTGAAGAGATCGGAGAAGTGTTTGGACAAAACAACAGCTTTACTCGAGCTATTGCGGCACAAGAACTCTAAATACAACACTTCAGAATAACTAACAATAAACAAATAGAGTCAAACAATAAGCTTACAAAAATACACAAGATCAATTAACGCTAAACTAACAATGAAATCAACTAAACAATAAAGGCGGGAAAGTTCGATGGTATAAACAGGTGAAGGCATACGTGTGATGACCGGCAGCGTTGCGTCCACGACGATCGGATGCGAGAAGTCCCGAAGATATCTGGCACGATTCCAATGTCGGTGGGTCCGAGTTGCAACGCCGATGTTTCCGGGAGTTAGCGCTTGAAGGAGATCTCAGGCAGGTTGAGCTAACCTGAGATTGAAGTCCCGATGCCTACGTTGCAGACGTATCTCAACTAGGCGAACGGCTAAGTTTAGGTGGCCAGCCGATACAAAGCACACACTAAAAACTTCTATAGGAGAGATACTCGATGATCTACTTCTACTCCATGCTTGTCAAGCAGCTAGACTGATTAGCATGGCGATAGCCTGCGCTTAAATGCCCTTCGTGTCCCCTCACTCTCTTCCTGGGGAAAAAGGGACCATCCACATGGGTCCAATCATGCGCATTCCACTGTCGCAAACTCCGCCTTCAAAATATTTACGACGCCCCTTTTTAATTGGGGGGAGGGTTCTCCATTAATCAAGCGAGACAACCCGTTTACGGTGACTGCGTAGGCGGCTCGTGCACGTGCAGCTCCTACCGTAGGAACGTATCCTGCCTCCATTCTTATGCCGAGCGTTTTGCAGCCAAAAAGTTCGGGGCTCACTGCGGATTTCCGTATACCTGCCGTCGCCTCGGTATTCAACAAAGAGCCAACTTCGGCAGCGACACTCCCTTCCGCTGCTCTTCGCGGCTCTACGAAAAACAAGTCCCTGACGTCCAAGACGGTGCGCCGGTCAGCGGGTTGGGTGCGGCGCGCGTTAAAGCATGACGAGGGGTCGAAAAAGTGGCATTCCGTGACACGTAGCATGCTTTAAGCGTTTTAAGTGCGGAGCACTTCAGGAGGCGAGGCTGTCGTATGCTGTCGTATTCTGTCGTCGTAGCTTGGCGTAACGCAGGCAGAACTACATATAACATAGCTAGCTGTAGCGCTCGCGCCAAAGAGAAGTCTTCTTCCTCTTGTTCCTCGAGCGCATTGATGATGATATAAAGTTCGGACATTACTACTATGGCAAGGGAAACACGACAACATAGATAACGTATCAAAATTGAAAGAGGAAGCAAGCGAGAAATAGAAAGAGAGAGAGAGAGAGAAAGACAGAAAAAATAGGAAGAAAAATAAAAATAAATAGAAATAAAGAGAAAAAGAACATGGCTGATCCCTCCGTCATATGAATCGGTATAACAGGCAAGTGAAACGTGCCTTCATGGAAGTAGAGCTTATTGTGTAGTGATATATGAGAGCTTGGTCAACGTCTATTGGTGTTTGGCAGCGATAGCACCGTTTGACGTGGACACACCCACGTTGACGCCTAGTGGCACATCTCCATCGCTACGACTACCGCCCATGATCACGGTTTAACTGTTGTGATAGTTGAAGTTTTTATCGTATACCTGGACACAGCGTATCGTGAATCCCGCGCAAAGATAATAACTTGCAAACACTAACCACTGGTACTCGATATGCACGTCTTCAAAGCGTTGTCTATTACGGAGAGAAACGGCAGGGTGTGCGCTCCTGAGTAATAGGGTGAACTACGCCTGCGCTCGTGCATACACTACCACACTGCGCTTCAGAGTTGCAGCTCCCCCCTCCCTATTATGTCAATGTATGGGGTTGCTTATGCGCCCCCCCCCCCCCCCACCCCCTAGGTGACCAGCGGGGAGGGGGGGCACCCCCTCTGCACCCCCCCCCCGTGCGCACGCCTATGATGACGAACATAAATGACAGGTCCTAACATGCAAATCATGACATGCATATTAAGGCGAAAGGCTTTAATATCGCATGCTCACGTCCGTCCGTCCGCCCGTCTGTCCGTCCGTCCCTCCGGCCCTGCCCTGGCACGGTGCCAGGTGGCCGCCGGGACGCGAAAGCGGACGCTGGTCGCGTCGGGCTCTACAGTGCTCGCGCTTTGCTGTCGTAGAGTCGCTGTGCCCAGCGTGTCCGATCACGCAAGGAGGGAGACGCGCGCATCGCGTTCCATTCTGACCGACCCCTGTCTCAATGGGCACAGGCGTTCGTGAAACACACTTTGGAATTTACAAAGTGTGCGTCAATGCTGCGACGCGGATGGCGTCAGCACGATGCGCAAAGCGCGAGACAGCGAACGCATTCGAAACGGAGGCAGATTGGTCGCGCGTCTTGCTGCGATTCGAGGTAAAAAATTGAAAAAAAAAAATAAAACACGCACACATTCCGTTTGTGTGCCCTCCCAATAAGAGTGTAAAGAAAAAAACTTCCCCATCTCCCGCTAAAGAGAACCATGTGTGGATGCGAAGCAGGGGAGATAATTAGCTTGAGCGGGAGGAACATCGCCGCTCTCATTTCACGGCAGTGGTCCGGGCGCTCATCGCGGCGCTGCACAAGAGAGAGAATGAGGCGCGCGCTCCGTCATTTTCATACCGCGGCGCCCCCCAGCGGAGTATGCAGCTGTCACACCCCCTGTCGTGCGCGCCGCTCCGTAGAGGATTCCTAGAGGAAAGGACGGGGGGGGGACCGTGCAACCCCCCTTTGCGCTACACGTGTGTGGGCAGGGCGGTGGTGCCGGCCTGCTGTGTCGCTTCCCTCCCAGCCACCCGGGTGGCCTCTACCTACCTACGACGGCTTTGTTCCTGGCCACGACTGGACGCAACAACTGCGTCATCTGGACTGCCTGGAATCGCCCCGACGCCCATCCACGGACGATACAGTGGTGCCAGCGCTCTGAACTGGCGCAACGCTTCATCACCACCTGCGCTTTTGCTTCTCTTTGCCTCTCCTTCTCTACTCTCTCTCTCTCTTTCTATCCTTCTTTCTTCCTCTCATTGGGCATGTCTATGCCAAACCGTCTCCGTGTCATCTTTCATTAAAAATATCGCTCCGCAGACCTCTGTGCTCGTTGAGCCAACGCCTTAGGACACAAGTATGCGTTACCTTGCCCACAACTTTATTTTTCTAATTGGCTCAGCAGTGGAGCACCGCATACACTCTACCATCATGGTAGATTCATTCTCCTTACAAACCATGCTTGTCCAATGTAAACCACCACTAGCTAAGTGTTTTCATTGTTCGTTCTAAGCTCCACAACAGCTACAGGGGCTTGTCACGTGCGGCCAGCGGAGCGGGTGTCTTCTGTTACTCGCCGTCGCACGATCTCATAGAAAAAAAGAGTCCACCAACAAGAGGATGATTCGCTAGGAAAGGACATGTTAGTACTTCCATCGACAACGCAGGTATAGAATTGCGCGTAATAACGGGAGCACGTGCCGGTGAGCAAGCGCACACAAAGAAGAAAACGGATGTTCGTGCAAGACGTGCCCTCCTGAAACTGACTGCATCAGTCAGCATCGTCTCAGCGTTTTTCTAACAAGCAGAACTTAGCGTCAGCAGGCGGCCAAAGCTAGTTCCCGGTGTTTGGGAAGAAAAGCACCGAGCATGTCCCATATTCTTCGGGTAGATGAAAAAAGAAAAAAGAAGAACAGCTATATGACGAAGTGCCATTAAGAATGCTCCGATTTCCATCTTCCGACGGAAAAAGCACGGTCCACCGTCGGAGGTGCTTTAGCATCGTCGGTGATCAACACCGTGTACTTAACACAATGTGCGCAGTAATCATCACAATTATTCGTGCACATGTTTTCTATCCTTGTGTGTGAGACTTTTGAACGAAGGCATTGAGGTGTACGCTGATCTAATCACATTCTTAAAATAATTACTCATAACTCCTCAAGCTCAACTGGCACACCAGTAAGGCGCCTTAGGCTTGACGACCAGCACTTATTGAAGCGCCTGCATCACTGCCGACCACAACAACGCGTAGCGGCGCTCACCAATACTATTGCGCGTGGAAATGACGGTAGAGAGCGCAGGGCCTATGATTGGATAAATGTAACGCTAGAAGTGATTGCGGCATTGCATTAGAAAAAAAGATTATTATTGGGTTTTGCTTTTCCTTAGCATGCTTTTTCCCTGAACGCGAAGTAGACCTAATGCCCTTAAACCTCTTCTGTTTGAAAACTACCCTCAAAGGTGCGTACAAATGGGTGGCCCCTTTATGTGTCCACTCGTGATGTGGAATGCCTGACTGGCCTCAAGATGGGCAAATACGCACAAGTGCTGTGGAGACTGATGAAACAGCGGAGCTATTGGCCATCCCCTCTTCCTTTCCCTCCTCACCCTACTTACCTTTTCCACCGTCTTGTTATACTATGCTATACAGGCCTATGTTATAAATTACCTACCCCCTCCTCCTTTCCGTCCTTCTTACCCTCACTTCCCAGTCCCTCCTCTTGCTATACTACACTATATGTGACTATGCTATGTTTTACCCTCCCCTTCGTTCCCTCTTCCTCACCGGTACATCATTTCTATTTCCCGCTCCCCTGATAAACCATACTATACAAGGCTATGCTTAGCTTTACCATCTCCCTTCCTCCTCATTCTCACCTCACCCCTCCTCACACCAATTCTCTTGCCCACTCTCATGGTATACTATACTATGCATGGCTATGCTTTGCTAGCATATGCTTGGCAAATACCCACTGCGTGTGGCGCGCAAATATACTATACACGGCAACGCAATGTTTTAGCCTCTCCCCGTCTACTTTCCTTCCTCCTCACCCTCACATCACTACTCCTCACTCTCACTTCCCTTTTGCGCCTCTTTGCTGTACCATATTATGCATGGCTATGCTATCATGGGAGCTGCTTGGCGCATAATATACTTGCTTTCTGTAGCGCATACCCATCCAGTTTTGCGCAAACGAAAACAGAGTTTTTCGAAGGTTAAACAGGTGTACACTTAAAAAAACATTCAAATTTATTACAGAGACGAAAACTCAAACGAATCGCGTTTTGGGTGCGAAACAACAATCACTATTTCGTAATGCGAGCACATCCAGTACGTGAAGTCTCGCTAGCCTCCACTCCGTTGTCGGCTTCTCACGTTTCTATGCATATCGAATGGAGCATAGGAACTGTGGCATTGAGGCCCTCTAGACTATGCGCGTGCCATGGGGCCACTCCAGAAGCGGGTGAGCGCTAGAGAGAAGATGAATGATGATATTCCGACGCTGCTCGACAGCAACAACGTTATTGGGAAGGCAGGAGTGTAAAAATACAAAGAAAAAGAAAAATTATGCGCTTACGCATCACAAAAAAACACACAAAGCAAATTCTGCGTGGATGTTTTAAACCATGATCACTGCGAAGTCATGATATATCGTGACTTAGTCTCCGCCTGCTCTGCTGCATACCTTACAAAATAAAAATAAATAGCACGCTTACACTTTGGTTGTTTAGTCAAACAGTGTTTCTAATGACTTTTTATTATTTAGTTTTTCATAATAGGAAGGTGGATAAAGACGAGAAAGAAGACCACGTGTTCTCGCAGCGCGTGAGCCCGCGAGCCTCAGTTCCACCGAGAGCGTGTCAGAAGAGCAGGCTGTCCCGTTTCGACCAGTTGAGGCCTTGCCTGGGAACGCCACAGAACTGCGTAAGTGACTCGTTGTCATTTGCTGCCATTTTGTTCCACGTGAAGGTCACCTATTCCGTTTTTATAGAAACAGATATGAAGTCCCAGATAGAGGGTACCTCTGTTTGGGATATATTTCTGGAATTACACAACCTTAAGTATATCGCAAAGCCCGTCCCAGGCCTAACGGGAGCCCTTGTGATTCATTTAATTCCGCGCATTTTTTGCACTCACCAGTGACCGCTTGTTTACTGAGGCTCACTATGAGCACCTCAAAACGTCGGGTGATCATGCACTGCAGCACCGCATCCTTCATGTAACTGTTAGCTTACAGAGGTTGTTCAGTGTCGTTCCGGGGTGATACCAGGCGGGCTGTTGAGCAGTGAAATTCCCTCAGCCTTAGCGATAAAAAAGCTTTGGGATTCGTTGTAAATTTCCTTCAATGTATTGCCCGCGGGACTTGTTTAGGGGTATTATGAGAAGCAATGAGCCAGGACACCCGACATGGCATGTATGGTGGGTGTGCAGTGTAAATAAGTGATTGATCCTGAAAACTTACCTACTATCCTCGAGTAAGGTATGTACTACGTTTAGGCATACTTTTTTCTTAATTGCAGGTTACGAGCACTTCTCTGAGCCTTCGCCGTTATGGACTTTGGCCAATGTCTCGAACGCCGTACGCGCTGCACCGAAGATGGCGTTACAATCAGCACCCAGCGTCGTAGGTGAAGACGCGGACTGCCTGACAGCTTCCGGCAGCTACATCGACGACCGTTACGTGCCGCAGTCTGCTTACGTGTCTATCTTCGACGCGGCTTTGCCTTCAACCGCTGGCTTTACTGGGATCCCGTTTTCGTCTTGGCTGCGCCTACGCTTCGTGGACGGACCTGGCAGCCCCTCCGACGCGGCCTACTGGCTTGAGTTCCACGGGCGCGCTGAACTCAAGTATCGAAGCCCATCGGCTTCGCGCGATTACATCAGCGCCCTGCTGCGGCTGAAACAGGCTCGACTTGAGAAGTCCTCGAAGCACACGGTTCGCCGCGTGGACGTCCGAGTGACCGAAGACACCACCACGGGTGAACTACATGTTGGGTACAGCGTCAACGACGACGCAGAGATGTACGCGAGGAACAGCGACCCGCCGGCCGTCGAACATAATCTGTGGGAAGACCCCCATGGCGTCCGTTACGGTTCCGTGGTGACAGCCTTACGGAATAGTGTCCCAGAATGAGGTCTCCCGCAGCTCTTGTCACGGTCGACCACGCTGTACGAATGGTGATCGTCGGAGGAGGGTGGGTTCGCCTCCCTTGGCGACCACAACAGCCGGTGTTAGCGTAGCGGCCGTGCGTGCTGTGCGCAAAGGTACGCTCGGAGGCACGCCCGCAGGACCAGGCCACCATAAGGCGTCGAGCCAGTCACCTCCGTGGGCCTTCACTTTGGAACAATTTAGAGCCGATGCCTCAGGTACTAAGTCCACGACGGAGAGGTTCGGAGGCTTGGCACACAAAGACGCCGATTTCGACTTAGCCGCAGGAACCCGCTCGGCCAAAGACGTACGAGGCTCCAAGCTCGGTGCTTACATGGGTTTTGACACCACTGTAGCGAGGCCAGGGACTGATAGGCTCCGGCTAGTCTAATGTTTATAGTTTCAATAACATTCTGACATATAGCTTAATAAAATACATTGATTATGTGAAAAAAAAATTGTAGTCGTGGTGCTCCTTTAAAAATGACCGGAAAACCCATCACCATGATAGTATTATGTCGACCCGTGTGGCATATACGCTCCTCCTTGCTCATATCATGGTGACCATGAGTGAATAGAATATAAATTTTTTCATGCCGTCATGTCTATTCTCAAGGAAATTGTTCTCGTCGGTATAGGGTACTTTCATCGAATTGGACTGAACATTTATTTTCATTTAGAATATTCTGCCTTAAGCAACGGCAGCAACGCAGCCTCAGCGACGGCAGCAGTGCGCGAAAGTCAGTGTCGTCATCGCCTCGTTACCTCGATCATTCTATAATTTCTTCATAGTGATGCAGTTTACATGTAAGGTGATTCTCTTAAGCCATTTATGCATTTCTTGGAGAATCCAACAACATGAATTTAGAAGCGCTGCGTGCCCTTGTTTTTGCCGTTTCGGTCCTGACATTATGGAGCCGCTAAAAGATTACTAACACGAATTTAAAAATATCTTCAGCTTCTTGCTCTAAATAAAAAAAATTGGGGGACCCTTAAGCTTCGCCTTTAAGAGTTGAACGCGATAGCGATATCCCGTCCCTACTGCGTACTTCAATCACTTAGTGCATACTATGTAATGGCTAGTATGCTTTAAACCAGGAGCAATTATGCGCGGCAAATGTGGGAAATGTTTTCGAACTTGCAATGCACCCACTACGTGGTGTTAAGGGAATACGCACAGTAAGGTGTGTGCCGTTTGTAATGGGTGGCTGGCTTTAAATTATGAAATCGTTATGATAGTCACATATTCTGACGCCCGATGGCAATGTACGCTTGTACCACGCAATATTCCTGGGATATTACATGTTATATTGCGACGCCTATATAAAGGGCGCTTGCGTTTGCGAAGCATGGAAGTTATTTTCACTGCATTTCCAAGCAGAGGAAGTTATTTTCACAGTATTTCTAAGCAGAGGCATGGCTGTGTGGACACTTCCTACAATAACAGACACCACTGTAGCAATGTCAATACAGTCAAGACAGATATGAGGAATTACACGATTAGAATTCCTTGAGGTAAGCCAGGGGCTCAACCCTGGAAAGCCAATCAGGTACGAAGTCTTGTTTCAGTACATCAATGTACTGAACCATGCTCTCGCGAAAAAGCACATGTGCAGGTGGCCTGTCAGGGTCGCAGTGAAAACCAGCCATTCTAGCCCGCCATAGATACATGTGACGTGTTAAGAAACTGGTAATCAAGAAAAAAAAAAACAGGCATGGCTGTGTGGTAGAACACCTGCTTGCCACGCAGACGACCCGGGTTCGATCCTCACTCGGACCCGAAAATTTTTATTATTTATTTTATTTGCATCTTTCTCGATTTTTCGGTCACGGACAAGATGATGATTTTTCGCTCACAACCAACGACGCCGACGCCGACGCGGGAATTTCTGCGAAACGAGCTCTTTAACGCTATCGCGTTAAAACACGAGTGTCGAGAACCCTAAAAACAGTGTCGTAGTGTTTAAGAATGCATTAAATATATTTATAACGCCGCTACCTTAAAATGCAGTTTCCGTTTCGGTATCGAGGAGGAGGTTTCGCAGTGACCTGTAAACACAAGTCCGACATCACGGGAAGACGGCAACTCGCGACGTACTAGCAGTAACTCTGTCATTTGCTGTCAGTCGCATGTGGTTCACGTAAACAATGATGAGTGAAATGTCACCCAGCTACTCTGACCACAATTTCTGCCATTTTGGCTGCATGCAGGACGCAGAGTTCGCAAACCCAGTGTTGACTCGTAGTGATGATGTACATTGCGGTAGGGCTGGCTTGCAGATGCTGGCTTGCAGATTCATAGCGAGGATCTTGTTCTCGCAGACTTGATGTCTTGGGTAGTATGCGAGGGATTATTGGTCAGTTGCAAGCTCGTAATGAGATCACGTGCTACGCGACGCCAACAAGTAGAAAAAGAGTGTTCCACACTCGCCTTCATGGCTACTAGTGGCGCTGACTGACACTCCCACGTTTAAATGCCCATATATACCCCATAAAACGGGCGGTGGGATGACCGCCGCCGTAGCTCAGTTGGTAGAGCATCGGACGCGTTATTCTAAGGTCGCAGTTTCGGTCCCTGCCGGCGGCAGGTTATCTTTTCGTCCACTTTTCTTTCTTCACACTTACATTACAACTACTACTAATAGCATGCCCTATACTTTTCTTGGCATCATTCTCTGTTAGTGCTAATTAATATTGCATCTAACAAAGAAACACAACCACTTATATACGATTGCGTTGGTTCACAGCTGCGACTTATTCTCTATGCAACATATCATTTTTTTTTACTTCGATAGATCCTTTTCTTAATCGTAGTGCTCTCCCCATTTCTAAATGCTAGCGTATAGCAGGGCTGGGCAGAGATACCCAGAAAAGTATTCCGGAATACATATATCGAAATACATGCATTGTAAGTCTAAAATGCAGATACTGAGATACATTTGTCTTTGGCGTAACGGGATATTTCGGACATACATAAGCGAAAAGACGAAAAAAGTATCCTGGAATACAGATACAGGAATACAGATACAGATACTGGAATGCATTTTATTTCAGCGATGCTGATACTCCAGAAAGACAGTTATTACGTGCAGCATAATATTGTCAATAATGTTGCAGCGCATTGAAACTTGCAAGTAAACCTTATTGTCCCGAACCACTATGGAGCACTAGTGAATTTAGAGGAAAGCATACATTTATTTTACACAGAATATCTGCTTTGCTGAGAAGGTGGTTCCATTAGCTGATCTCAGGACCAGCAGCTTCTGAGTCTGTCCGTTAGACAGCGTCGGTTCGTCTTCAACACAGGACTAGCGAATTCACCAAGTGGCTGGCCCCCGAAAAAATTAGAGGTGTTGCACCAACCTTGACACAACTTTAAACATATTGTTCTCGCTTGAAACAAAACGTCTTTTGATAAATGTTTATCAGTCGGTAGCCAATGAAGGTTGCCAGGAAATGTCCTATTTAGCACATTTTTTTATTAAGACATCCTCAATGTTGAATTTACGAGTAAGCATTTGCTAAAACTAACATTTTCGTAACTTTGTCGCCAACTGTAGACACTATTTCATGCTATATACGTCTCAAATTATTTTGAGACGTATATTATTGGACCATATGGACCACAATGTCTATATTTAGGGCAGCATAAAAAACGCCAGGCCTGCGCGGAAAGCGCAGCACAGTCACAGCGAAAGCTGGAAGAGCGCAATTTTTAGAACGCTTTGCGAACTCTCTTGGAGCTACTAACACAAGTACGCTTACAACGCACCGACTACTCCATTAATTGATAGAGTGGCTGACGAAGATGAAGAATTGTGGCTGAGCCCTTTGTATTGAGTTGGAAGCATTCAGCGACCCACTCGCAATGCAATTCATATTGTGTTAATGAGAACTAACAGACAATTATGCCAGGGAAAGTATAGGGGATGTTATTAGAAGTAAATGTAATGTAAATGTGAAGAAAGAAAAGTAGACGAAAAGATAACTTGCCACCGGCAGGGACCGAACCTGCGACCTTCGAATAACGCGTCCGATGCTCTACCACTGAGCCACGGTGGCGGACATCCCCCCCGTCCACTTTATAGGGTATATATGGGCATTTTAACGTGGGAGCGTCAGTCAGCGCCGCCTGTTGCCATTACGGCCAGTGTTGAACACTCTTTTTCTGCCTGTTGGTCTCACGTACCATGTGATCTTATTACGAGCTGGCAGCTGACTAATAATCCCACGCATACCACCTGAAGGCATCCAACTCTGCCAGAATAAGACCCTCGCTATGAATGAAGGAAAGAAGTGTAAATTAAAGGGCTCGTTTGCTTTGTTAAATACAGTATTAATGAGAACTAACAGACAATGATGCCAAGGAAAGGTATAGGGGATGTTATTAGAATTTATTCGAATGGGGATGTTATTAGAAGTTATTCGAAGGTCGCAGGTTCGGTCCCTGCCGGTGGCAAGTTATCTTTTCATCCACTTGTCTTTCTTCACATTTACATTACAATTACTTGATGGGGAAGTTTTTTTTATTTGCATCTTTCTCGATTTCTCGGTCACGGACAACATGATGACTTTTCGCTCACAACCAACGACGCCGACACCGAAATTTCTCTGAAACGATCACTGTAACGCTATCGCTATAAAATTGGTTGTCGGTACCTTCAACACACAACACCTCAGTAGGAACGCCGGTGTGTCTGCAGGTATCCGAGAATAAACGCCAGTGATAGCAGCTGTGCGCCACATTTTTTATATCTAGATTACCTAAAAACGAAAATCGCCATATCAACCAAGTCTCGCGTACAGAGCCTAAACTTCTATACTCTCCGTTTCTCTCCGCGTTCTTACACAAATGTGCCGTAATTATCATTCTAAAAGCAGTACGCTGACGACGAAATGCAATCCCCGTGTGCCTATGTAAGAATCCTCATGTAACTGCATGGGAAGTAAACGTGCATACGTTACGTACCTTAGCATGTTACCAAAATTTCTCGTGTGATAAACAAGCGTTGTTATGGCATATTAGCTCGGTAGTCTGTATCCGGAAGGCTCACTTGCCATTATCAACCTAGTAAAGGTGACAAAATAATTCAAAAAGCGTAAAGGATGGCCGTGAAGATAAAAACAAAAAAAAATCTAAGCAATAGAATATGTCACAAATTAGTCGCAGAGTTAAAAAAAAACATTTTAGTGCAAAAACGAACCATGACGTGTGTGCGACAGATGAAGTCAAACGAAGCAATAGAAAGGAAAAAAGGAAATGATGAATACGTTGAAAATAGAAGTTGGCACTGTATACCATAGCGCGCACCGTCAGCTAAAAGTAATGAGGAGAGGAGTCTGGAAAGAGGTCTCCTGTTAGTTGTACAAGTTTTATAAGCCTTTACTTTTCCGGACTAATCATCTCCGACTTGATTTTCCTTTCCGCCGACGGGCCATTTCTTCTCTTCCAACCCGGAAGTTCTCAAACTGCACGACAGCCAAGCTTGTTCCTTCTTTTATAAATGGCACCAGGAAATCGCTAATGAAATCGTGAAGTGCTCTCTACCGGTACGTGACGTCTTCCTTGACTCGCAACGAGTTTTTTTCTATGCAGCATGTCCTCAAGCAAGCAGCAGTCAATTAGGCTACAAGGGCTCGGGTTTATCGAGAAAAACTTGGGAGGCTGCTGAGCTGCGACAGTGAGCTAGAACTATTTTTTGCCAGGTTATCTCCGGTGCCAAAAAAAATGAATGGATGTATTTGGTGACGCTACCGAGTTGCAAGGAAGAAAATCAGCGTTTGTGCTTGCGTTGCGAATGAGGGTACTATCGTGGGCAATGCGAGCTCGAACAGTTAAATTTTAAAGGTCATAGCAACTAAATGCATTTGGCAAGCGCAAAAGTGCTCACGGCGCCAAACGCTAAGTCGGAAATATATTTCTTGCAATACAACACGTCACATTTGTATCAGTACATTGGAAGTAATCGTTTGATAAACATCAATTCGATGTTGCATGTCATATTGCTCACAATAGAGCAGTAACCTGATGTGAACCTTTTGAAAAAAGTTAGATACCCGGTTAGGCAAATCGTTATTTCTTAGTCCTACATAACTAAATTTAGTTTCATACCAAGGGGTTGGTGCAGCCCATGAACTTACGACTCAGTTGCCTGGAGTCTCTTCAGCGGCAGACAGCGGTGCGCTCAGCGGGAGTAATTCGTTCTGGATGAGGTCGTGCTCGAACTGCAGACGCAATAATTCGTACGGTCTATCGCTCAAGGGAAGACTGAAGTACCGACTCAAGTTAATAGTTTCGGATATTCGGGATAATATAACGGGGTATTGCCCGGCATGCAACTTGAAATGGACAAAACGTAGTGTTCTCACCGTGTTTTTGTTGTGACAGCGGCAGTTACTCAGAATAATCACTCAGCGTTTAGTGAAATGTTCGCACCGCATTTCACAAATCATTCCCACCCACCATCATCGAGGAATGGAGCAACTTACCTGGAACCATCGTCGTAGATCGCTGATCGTCAAAATTCAAACATTTCCTAATATCTTGGACAAACTGCGCGCTGGGACGGGACACGAAGAAAGAAGTGAGACAAACAAGCACTCCCTTCGTGTCCCATCTCATCGCGCTGTTTGACCAAGATGAAACCCCTATTAATTTGCCCAACTTTCTACGCTATTTACTAACAGCTCCCTCACACTCGGAAACACATTGACACTCAACCTACGTTGCTAAATTTTACCCTCTGTATGTGTACATTTTGTTTGCGTATGTTTTCGAATGCCGAGTTATTATTGTCTGTATATTTGCACCACTATCATTTTTTTTTTACAGCGAAGCCGTTAAAGCCGAGCCGATTTGGGCACAGCGATGTTCGCAGCAAAGCACAGCTAGGGGAGGGCAAGTGCAAAGCGAGAGGGAAAGCCTACCATATGCCAATTATATGTGAAAGAAAAGCATATAGTGTAGCTAGGAGAGTGAAATGGAAGTAAAGGAGAGGAGGTAAGAGAGGAGGACGGAGAGGGTAAAGCCTAACTAGCACACAGATGTCCGGTCAAGGTAGGGGAGAGAGAAGGGAAGGCGAAGGGAGAGGAGGACAAGTGCATGTGGTCGAGAGAAGAGGAGGACAAAGGCGAGTGGGAAGGAGGAGCGGTGGTGCAGGCGGTAGGGAGGAGCCGGCCGAGAGAGAGCCAATGGCCCTGCCACGCCGAGCACCGGTGGTATGACGTTGATGACGTCAGCTTTCCTCGGTGAAAGGTGGATGGCAGAGCTTAGCTCCTTCAAACCTTGCGAAGCCATGATTTACTTTGCCTAGGTTTGGCATTACTTAGCACTCGATCGCTGAGGCTTAATTCTCCTCCTCAGCTCCTCTGTCGACGTTAAGACAGGTGAAGCCATCATGATTTTTTCTCATGACATGCTTTTACTGCGTGCCCCTCTCGTATCCCCCCCCCCCCCCTTTACGTAATGCCCGGAGAGGGCCTTTAACCTTTCCGGCCATGGTGGTGTCAAGTTACGCCACCACACAACATTTTTGTTAGCACCTCGGAAACGAAGCCAAAACGGCCCATTCTTGAGGGAATACTTATTCAATGATCCCCGCTGCGATCGACAAAAACTTTGTGGCATATTTGCGGTAACTTCCCTAGATTTCTTTTTTCTCTTGAAAAATTTAGTTTCCGGAGCTGGGAGCCACAAAGAAGTAGAAGCTTGACCAAAGTCATGGGCGACGACGAGGCGGGTAGGCTGAGGAGGGTAAGCGCCATTTTCGCGATGACGTACCCAAGCTGTTTTAATGACTATCACACTGCTAAATAAGACATCGGTTCAAATTTTCTGTACTCTAGTGAGTAGCAGGAATAAAGAAGCGACGTTTCTCAATTCATAACCACTGAGCCCTGCTGACCTAATTTGACGCCATGTTTGTTGTGAAATACTTGCCCCACTGGCTCAATTTTGTGTTTGTGGTCTTCTGAGGTCCGAACTAAACAGGCACAGAAAATTCACCGACCACAATGAAAATTGCAGGGCTGAAAAGGGTTAAGGGTCAAATAAGTTATGATGCTCGCTGCGTTGTCGTAAACTTAAGTTGAACCGTCTATGTAAGCCTCCAGGTTTCTGTTCAGTAGGCATGTACCGGTAAGATGCAGCTGTTATATACTTTCCTATTGAGCGATAGTGGCAAACTACCATTCATTATGTGAGAATGCCTGCCAAATGTGCGCTACCCCCTTCTTATTCTTGTAGTTAGCTCAGTCTCGTGGTTCGGCTCCGCGGTGACTACCTTGTCCTAAGTAGACGTATTCCTTTTCCACCTCAAGTGTTGTACATTACCTTAGTTTTCTGCAAATTAATTTTCTGACCTACCGTTCTGCTGTCCTTGTCCAATTCAGTAACCATGAGCCGCAATTCGACGCAGCGACCAATGGAAAGGAAAATGATAGGTGTAACCTTAAGGGACAAGAAGAGAGCAGAGTGGGTCAGGGAACAAACGGGTGTTAAAGACATCTTAGTCGAAATCAAGAAGAAGAAATGGACATGGGCGTGTAGCTCGTAGGCAGGATAACTGCTGGTCAGTAAGGGTAACTGACTGGATTTCAAGAGTAGGCAGAGGCGCGAAGGGGAGACAGAAAGTTAAGGTGAGCAGATGAGATTAAGAAGTTTGCGGGTATAACGTGGCCGCGGAGAGCACAGGACCGGATTGTTTAGCGGAACATGGAAGAGGCCTTTGCCCTGCAGTAGGCGTAGTCAGGCTGATGACGATGAAGTTATCATTCATGAGGATGGTGGTGATGACTACACGGCTGTGTATTGGAGGCACATTTTCTTACACAACCACAAGAAAGTGTTGCAGCGCGGAATGTCACCTGATCATTTCCGACACATTCCAGCACGAGAGAATTCTATCTTCTTAAAAACTATTCAACGTCACCTTTGCAGGCCTTGCGCAGGTGATAGGCTACCAAACGTTGGCAAAGGATGTTGATTGCTTTCACTGATACACTAATAAAGCGCACACCGGAAAACACAAAACTTGCTTAACAGTAATAATATTCGCATATTGATTGGCAACTTAACCGCCTTTGCCTTTACCAGTGATTCAATTCCTTGTCTCATTTGTCCTCTGAGCGAAGTTTTCACGCGCAGGCACTGCTCGTCCGTAGTCAAAGCGGTACTCATGTTGTGCTAGCGCCCGCAGCATTGAGCGTTTATTGCTTCCGGTTTGTTAAGCGGCTGATCGCAAGACAAAGCTTGCCGCACCATGCAACCTTGTTGCACATTTGTTGTTGTGGAGCTACTGCTTTGGGATTATGTCGCGTAGAATTGCATTGCGAAACTTATATTAGATTTTCAGCACATTACGAACGGCGCCCCCGCTAGGCCGCGCCATTCGTAACATGTGACGCAATACTTTCAAGAAATACTTGGTAACAAGAGAAAATACTTGGTAACATGTGACACAATACTATTTGTTAGCACCCTATTTGTTAGCAATACTATTTGTTTGCGCAGAATAGTACATGACGTCCTCGACTTCAATCAGAGGGGTTATTAAAGAAATTAAACTGGCCTTTTTGAGAAAACTATTTTCAAACTTCGGTGTTTTCGCTAAACCGCTTACGTTTCAGCCCAATTATGAAGTCGAAAGGAGGGCGATAACACAAAGAAAATGTATTTTAAAGAAGAGCGCAAATATCAAAGTTAAAGTTTTATTATCCTCAGCTTAAGTAGTTTGCAGCAATAAATGCCTGAAATGCAGGTATTTTGTGCGGTTTGCCACGTTTGTGAATTTGTTTTTTCTAAAAAAATGCTTCAATGAGTGAAAGCAATTATAGATTCATAAGATTGTATGCTACTTGTTCTATGATGTGAACAAATATTCTGAACCGAGAAACGCACAGTTTTTTTTCTCTTATCGGGTTCGAAGTTCAGGATTTGCGAAATTTGTGGTAAAGTCTTTTTTGCAGCCAGAAGTTATATATATGTTTTTTTTTTCAGGCAAATAATTTTTTTTTTCACAGAAATGACTTGGCAGCCATTGTTCTTGGTCTATACCTAGGCGTACAGTACATTTAATTCAAAATCGTGAATGGGTACAGGGACCTCGTGTTCGTTTTTATCTGGACACACCCTCCCTATCAATTGGATAAGGGCAACTGGTTGTTTTTACAAAAGCGATCGATTTTCTGTATAACGAAGCACTGCTGCGCGCTGCACTCGTTTGTGGTATCTCAAAACGAGTTTTTGTGGGAAAGTGCCACCTGACAATAAACTCACACCGGCTGCAGACACAATAAGCGACCGGAGCAGCAACTGCGGTAGTCCCACGTTTTGTTCACAGCCACCCGCTCCATCTGCGTAAACAAGCGTGGGAGTTGGATCGCGATAGCCTTCTATGATTGATCGTAAGAAGAACTGCAGGGCTGCGTTTGGCATTTGTAAGCTGCCAGCCTCCGGCAGGTAGCACCTGTTACTGGGGTTCGCTCGCATCCCCCACATTGTTATCAGAGTCCGCGAGCAAAGAATGATCTCGTAGTGTGCAATCCGCTGAAAGCTTTCCATTGTGGTTGTAAGCTATGATGGCTGAGTAACGCCTGGTCGTGGGTGTCTGTTAGGTAACCTGGTAAGTGCAACCTATTCTGTACTGCGCTCTCAGGAAAGCGTTTGGTGAAATCTAGGACGAAATCAACTTTATTTTTACATACTATAGGGTGCTCGCTTATCTGTAATGTTTCGTGAGTGCACATTCTTCTTGCTCGGGGTTTTACGTCCCAAAAGCGCGATATGATTATGAGGGACGCCGTAGTGGAGGACTCCGCAAATTTTGACCTCCTGGGGTTCTTTAGCGCGCACTTAAATTTTAGCACACGGGCTTCTAGCATTTCAGCTCCATAGAAATGCGGCTTCCGCGGACGGGATTCGATCTCGTGACCGCGCGGTCAGCAGTCGAGCATCATAACCGCTATAGACCACCATGGCGGGCAGGTGTTTCGAAGTGCAATCGGATGTTGTAAAGCCATTCAGCGGCGAATAGCGCAAAAGGAAGCGTTCTCGATAGACAAGACGCTAACTTACAACCGTAGTTAAGTGAAATGTTTCCAAGGAAGCGGTGTTGGCGCGCATGAAGCGCCTCATACGTCGTAAAGAAAGCTCATACGTGAAAGGTTTACGTATGATCGTTGCTCATGGCATATGAGCTTTGTTTATGTCCAGATCATTTCTTCCCGCACTGTTTTCCGCTCAACAATCTTAGAATGGGGCGCCAACTGACCCAACAGTCGACGCTTCAATAATGCGATGTTTAATACCAAAGTATTCCTTATTTGGACGTTGTACATTGCGATAAAGCATTTCTCTCACGTTTTGGACGGGACATGTTGATGTCAACCTTCCACTAGATGCGCACGATGGTAGGTTAAATTTGAATGCGATATAACTTAATTTGTACGTTTTCAACTTTGTTTCAAGTGCTAAGTGAAGTGCTCTAGGGGCGCCGTTCACTGATGAGAGGACAGGCTACAAATGCCATGCGCCTTTCATTTGTAATGCTCCAACTTCTTGTAAACGGGTTAAAACCCATTTAGTGTCGATAATGAGCTTGCGCCCAGAAACATGACTGGATAAAAACAATGTGTTTGCTGTATGCTATAGTAACAGAACTTATCATGTTCTATTTCCCATCATTATAACAACACGTGAAGCACGCTCAGCGCCTCTCCACGTCTACCTTTGTTTGGAGCTTCAGTACCACTCAGCAAGGAACAATTGTCTGCTCTATGTGTGCCCGATTCTTGGGTCGGCAAGCAATTAGATAGGTTCAACGAATGTCTTATACTGGCGACGAATATCCCGATTTTGCCTCGATAACTCGGTGTTTATTATTGGTTTCAGCATTCCATAAGCGTTCCTTGATAGACATCGCAGTCTTTTTCGTAGTAAATGCTTCAAATCTGCAACAGGTAAAGGTATGAAATAATTATTTTATGTCGTAGTGTGGTGATATTATTGGCAAACACATTGCCCTCGGTGACTCTACAGCCATATATCAAGGCCATTTACAATTTCTTGATTGGTGCATTAACAGTGCACAGAGCTAATTTGTCTCCACGGTTACAGGTTTTCTGTCATTTGGTTGAGGTCTTGAAAGCCCGTACAATGCTTAACGAGTCTGCAAACATTATTGCTTTGTTTAGTCTAGTAAGGCCTAATAATATTGATTTGTTTAGTTTAATAAGCTTCTTTCGCAATGGCGCTTGTTTGCGGGGTGAAAAGGTAGGATTCGGAGAATGGCGAATCGATTTCCGCATAGAATAAGCCCGCATACAACTTGAACTCATCTATGCAAAAATTAATCGCAGTGCTCGAGAAATATATTCGTATATGAGTGCCTCGGGGTATTTCTTTGAGATGTCGACCAACAGCTTGTCAGAATTAATGGGCTGTCATTGCGAGCGCAGCTAGAGTTTCCGTAGAGGTATTAGACGACACTCGAAAAGCGGGACACCCGTTTACTCCACGGGTCTTATAAACCGCAATTCAAAAGGCTCAACTACCGAAAGCCACTTACGAACATTACTGAAACGTCAAGTCACGACAGCACGTCAGCGGTTTGATAGCGGCGTGCAGAGAGGAGCAAAGCATATATCTACAAATAAATTCAGACATATTGCGCCCCTGGTGTCACAGTGACAAGCAGCCATTCCAGTGTAACTAGATGGAAATTGATACCAAGAGACCAAGAAATACCACATGCCAAGAGACCAAGAAACTGGATGCGTCAAGAATGAGAGCTACCGCATTTTCCGGTTTAACAGTCGCGCCTTCTGGCACGTTTCCGGGAAGCATCATCGACCCACCGTCGTTTGCGTTGTGTGACGCTTGTTGGTTCATCGCTGACATAGCCACAGCGGTACGGCGGGCCCGGGAAGAAGATGTGGATGGACAGAAATCGCCTCAAACTTGCTTAAAGGGCCCCTCACCAGGTTTCACAATTTTGAGCTGAAGAGCGCCCTGCATGCACTGGGTGTTCACAATCACGTCTGCCAAAATTTGCAACGCTACGCTCTGCAAAAATGGGTCAAACATGGAGTCATATTTCAAGCTGAACGCTGCTTGCCCTTCTTCTCGCGGGCGCGCGCCCAGAGAATGAGGGGATGACGTACACGATGGAATGGCCCTACGTAGTTGGTAGTGCTGTGACGTCGCTCCTCTACGTAGACGACTGTGCTCTGACGTCGCCAACAGTAGCACGTGACACTGCGATAATTATTTGACACGACGTGTAGCTTGTGTAACTTGTAGATTCAATAGATGAATTAAACTTGAGAGCAATAACAAAACTCACAAACGGAATGGTGGCGTGTTTTATTTTTTAATTTTTACTGCGAATCGCAGCGAGATGCGAGGCTAATCTGCCTCCGTTTGCAATGCGTTCGTATTCTCGCGTTTTGCGCATCGTGTAGACGCTACCCCTTACAACGAAACTATACCTCGCGACAACTTTCTGTGGCCTCACAGCCAAAGCTACGTGGGCGGAGCTTCTGCACATGTGTTACTACGCCAAGTAGTCCGTTTGCGGGTGATTTGAGTTTGTTTTGCAAGCGCATCCAACATGTATACGTTATCGCACGAACATCCAAGGTTTATGATGTTATTTTTGAAATAGCGTAATAAAATATAGGTTATATATAGCTTAAATCGAAAACTATGCCAAGCCTTGCGATACTTATGAACGCAGCAGTTGAAGAAAAACAGATGGAATCATTGCTGTGTTCTTCTACGAATGCCAGCATAACGCTAACCTGCCAGGGGTTCAAGCCAGCGTGTAAAGTGAGCAGCATACAGTAATGCTTGTATTTACTTTTTTTAAGCAATAAAATATTCTTTATTGCTAAGGAACACAGGAAGCAGCTTTATTGAAGTGGTCAGATTTATTTTTGAAAAAAAAAAAGGGGGGGGGGCACGGCCGAGCAGGAACTGTGTGATAGGAAATTCAACGCAATGGCAAGAAACCATGTCCTAAATTTCGGTGAATACAGGGTCGTATCGTCGTTTTCATTCTTTTGGAGACGCAAGAACTTTCTGGAGACGCTCACGTTATTTTTTTGTGGACGCGAAGGCATCGATGGGTCGCAGATATCTTGGCCACGACCGGTCACAGGCGGGCGTCTCACGTTCGCAAATCCACGGCCGTGGTAAATCCGAGCGGGTGAAACGCACTCCTCACTCGGTCAAGAACGCTGTTTTGGCAGTCAGCCGAATAATAGTTATGAACGCGCCTGTTGCCCAGGCGAAGTATTGCACTAGCAATTTTATCCTCGAAAATAACTGTCATCGCAAAGCGCCAACCGCTCCCGCCGTAGACGCCGACGGGTACGGTGTTACGCGATCTTTAGCGTGATTGTATCAGCAATATAAGGCAACCGAAATACCGACCATGTATGGAACGCAATATATGAAAAGGGTCATTGTTTTTACGTACAGTTTCCAATCGCAATTTTGCTTTCAAGCAGCTGATCTCGCTGAAGACTGAGGTCACCGGTGTCACTTTCAAGGTGGCTATCACGATGAAGGACCCACCTGCGCTGACGGTATCACTCGCACACAGCTTCTTTCTCCGTGACAGGATATACGGGGAACAATATATTTGACGACGCGCAGCTGTCTTCTTTTCTTTCTGCTCGATGAATACAGATCATCTAACGAACACGCACTCATCCTCGCTGGTGGTGGTGGTGGCTGTGATGTTGCAACAGGCGGGGTTAGCCTGGCCTCAAATGGCCGGCAATTGTTCCGCCCGAGCATCTCTTGAATCATAGGGGTCCGTCACCAAATGTCACTCAGCCCAGTGTCTCGCAGGAAAGCCATCAGGATCCGTTGCACGCTTCTCCTCGTCGCCGTGGGCCCTTCAGGAAAAATGACATCTTCAAATGTCCCGTGCTTGTGACAACCTTTCGCAACCTGCGTACCATCTCTGTTCTTTCGCTGTCAAACTGCGGGCACAGCCAAATGAAATGCTCGATGTCGCCGATGTCGCCACAAACGACCACAAAACGGGGAAGTGCCTCGCCCAGTCTTGAATGACCAAGCCGGCGTGTATGCGGAGTCAGTTCTTATCCGGTAAAGAAGCGTCGCTTGTTCTCTAGAAAGTCCGTGGATTACGCATGACTGATGCGGAAACTTGTGGATCGCCCTGAAGTGATTGCGTATTACATCCTTGTTGTTCTGGTAAGTTTTAGGCTCTCTTATTTTTGGAACACTCACAAGCCACGATGTGAACTTGCTGCAACCGAACGACGCCATCGCTGTTTGCCGGGGCAGGAAAAAGGTGAAATGACACCAGAAAACCAGGAAAACCAGAAACAGCAAAAAACGAAACTCCCTGCATGGAATAAGCTTTCTTGTAAGCGATCTTGAACATATTAACTACATCTTTTGTTTTTATGTTTTCTTTTATGCTATGTAGCATATAAAAGCGTTCGCGCACTACATGCATAAGCGTAGTAAAAAAGTGCGTGATTCGGCTTCGTAGCTTTGGCTGTGCTGCCACAGAAAGTTGTCGCGAGGTATAATTTTCAACCGCATTCCAGCACTCATTAGGCTCATTTATCCTCCCGCGTTTGACTAAATGGTTCATGCGGCACACCGCTAGTCTCGCGTCCGTACAAATGTCGCAGCTTTCATGCTCAGTAATAGGTTGAAAGCCAAGCGATCGGCGAAGGCGCATTCGGCATAGCTTGCAGAGATGAAGCGCAGAGAACGCCGACACAACACCGCTCGCGTCTCGGGAGCTCGGGGTGCGGCAGCACCCATGCGCACGTGACAACGTTGCTCGTGATCTTGTGTGCGCCTGACGTGTTCATGCGTATGCGTCATGTGATTTTTCCCGCTCGTGTGCCGACGAGGGCAGGGAAGGGATTTGGCTTGTGAAGGCTACACGGGACAAGCGGCAAGGGATTGAAGCTCGCCTCCTCGATTCATGGTTTCGCCCCGCTTCAGAACATTGGTTTTCTCAGCTTCTAACGGATCGATTAGAAAATTTTTTAGGTCATAGTGCTCTTTAATGAGCAAGCAAAAACTTCCAGTGTCTAACTAAAATTCATTATGTCACCTGGTGTGGGGCCATTTAAGTTAAATGGGCTAATAATAAGTACTGACTTGACATTTTGGCAAATGACCACGACATATGGTCTGAGAAATACGGTATAAAATTAAATGGCGTTTTAACATTATGTTTCTTTCATCTGAGATGATTTGATGTTCTAAATAAGCTTAAGTTTGCCTACATTCATTTCTTTAAGTACCTGCAGTCTAAATACATGGGATGGTAGGCTACGTCGGAACCAGTTATACCAATGTCGTGATTTTGTTACTGAACTAATAAAAAAAAGGTACAAAAGAACAGAAGCGTCCGAAAGCACTACACATAACATTATGTAAGCACACGAAAAAAGTCACAGTTTCGCCACAAGGCGAAGCAATGAATGCGATAGCAACAAATTGGAATGTCAAGCGACGAATGGCAAGCAGGTCGAAACGTGTCGCGCTCTGCTCACGCACACATGACGCACGAAAACAACACGCAGAGGACGAGAGAGAACTAACAACGTTCACAGCTCGACACTTAACGCGCTGCTCAAACAAAAACGACGCACGAAACGTATTCACAGGTACAGATGAGCGCGAACTAACAAGTGTCACAGTTGCTACTTCACTGTGTTCGAAAAGCGTGTTTTTTTTCGCAAACGGGGGGGGACTGCCGCGAGCGAAGTGACCTTCGTGGGCTCGGTAACTAAAACGCAATCGTTCCGGCGAAAGCCCCATTGTCCCCCCACCGCGAGATAAGCGCGCGCGCGCGAACGGGCGAACGGGCGTCTACCCCCCCACGGGGCAAAGTGCCATCAGCGCGGGCGTTGCGGGCGTCGCGACGCGTGGGGCGCCGAGCTATGGCCCCGCAGAGCGCGCCCTTTGCGCCATCTCGCTGGTAATGCTGAAAACACGCTGAAAACTCACTGTATATAAATAGCTCGCCGTTTGAACATTGAAGGACGTGCGCTTTCGTGGCTCAGTGGTTAGCGCCGCTCGCTGCAGAGCGAGACGTCCCTTGTTCGATGCCGCGCGGCGGAAACATTTTTCTAAATTATTTTTCTTTGTGGTTTTTTTTAAATATATAGATACATATACATATACGGGACATGACGCCGACGGCGAAAACCAGCCGAAAGTGTCCATATAATTGCTATCGCAATAAAATAAATCCATGGTCGCATGAACCGAAAACATAGTCAATTTCGTTTAGGACGGTCATCCATCACGGTGTAGTTAGAACCCACGGAGGTATATGGAAATAGACAAAACTACCATGAGATCATGGTTTACTTACCGAAAGACAGGAAGGTCAACCTGATTTACAGCTTGCTCAGGCCTACTTAATGAGCACTTCATTAGAGAAGCGAGGGGCAAATGCATGATCAGTAAGACTTGTTGCTGGGTGGGTTGGCTGACATCAAAGGGATACTTGTTAGCGCAAACTAGGTGGAAACAAGACACGAGAAAGAAGTTGGAGGAAGCAGAAAGATCGGACGCTAGACTTAGCGCCCGACCTTACTGCTTCCTCCTACTTCTTTCTCGTGTCTTGCTTCCCCCTAGTTTGTGCTAACTTATACCTTTAAAGGCACGACGATTGACGATGATAGATAAAGGAAGTGCATATCAGGGGCTTAGCCAATAACTTATTTCTCGGTAGGGTGGGGGAGAAGACTTGACCCCAGGCCCACCCACACCTATATTCATAGTTCATGCGTGTCTGCAAGTGTGGGAGTATACATACAAATACGATATATAAAAATTGCAGGCATAGGGGTGGTGGTTGTTCGAAACCACGCCCTTGGCTATAGGCGTGCGCAGGGTTCCCTTTAAGGGGGGGGGGGAGGGGGGGGGATCACCCCCCCACCCCCCCTCCCCATTAAGTCAAAATCCGTTTTATGTGACTAGGGGGGGGCCGTCTCCTCCTCCCTCGCCCCCTGGAGCACGCCTATGCTTTTGGCGAAGCCGCTGATGCGTATATGCAATTACCTAGCAATGCCGCATCACTGAAGCCGGCACGTTTAGTACACTGGGCAATACAAAAGCAGCTACAAGAAAATGTAGACGTAGACACGCTCCTCGATGTATATTCGCCCAGTTACACAACAAAGAGTGGCGAAATGGGAATGCAGTGGATTCTGACTTGTTGGGAGTTCCGCTGACTGTTTAAGCGTTAAGTGAGAGAAGTTTAAGAGTTAAGTCTGGCCATCGTTCCCTCGTCCTGAGCAAGAGGGACATAATAGAGAAACGGGTAATCATCCCCACGGAAGAAAATCCTGTGTATCGGCACGTGGCTAACTTATCGGCCAGCGCTTAATACAGCGCTATGGGTTCGGCGAACGTAGATGTGCTCGCTCATTCATTACGAGCCAAGACATGCCCAGAGCTATGACAACGGCTGTAGCCGGCAGAGGACCGAAGCGAAGCATATCTATATGATCCTCAGCAAAAATAACGACGGTGCGAGATAGGTCAGCCTGATTGAGAGGCTCCTAGACTACCGCATGAAGATGTCGCTCATGGAACCGCGACATCCGAGGTTTTACACAAGGCTGCTCGCGTCGTAGTTAGTGATCTACATTTTTTTTACTATATGCATGCCAATCGATGCTTTGTGTATTACTGCAAGCCGCCGTAGCATAATCCACGTCCCTGAGCGTCATCATTCAAATTACTTTGCCATCGAGCTCATAGTCCCTTCTCGCTAAGCATAGCCACTCGTTCTCAAATACTGTCGACTCCGATAAATCCTTCATGAGTTGAGGCGTATAGTTCACGTAACGTCTATAGTGCTTCCGACAGCGACACCGACTTTATGCGTAAAATCTTCTTCTTCAACAAATAGCAGAAGCTGTGACGAACTCCAGCCGTTATCCGTGTCTTTATCGAATGGCTCTGCTAAGAGGTGTTTCTTGGAAACTTTGCATTCAACAAGTAAAAATGGCAAACTGTTGAGCAGCTGCACTTTCAAAAGGATTACTCCTTTCTTTCTTCTCTCTCTCGTTTCGGTACTTGAGTTTTCCCGGTAAGACTGACTTACATTAATGAAGGCTTAGGTACCCTATCATCATAAACTTTATCGCAAGTTTGAATGGAAGTCGTACTTTATGCGTTTTTAATCGCCATTTTTTATCATCCTTAACAACACTTTTCGGATCACAGTAGCATGGCCATACATTAATTTAGCATGCGCGTCAGCTGAGATCAATTACATATGAGAAAATATTATTTTAATCCTTCTTGTCTGAACCTCGCTAAGTTAGTGTGATTTTATAATGGAAGGTATATCATTCAAAACTGTGAACTAGATTTTTTTATCTGGAGCTCCGATAAAAATGTATTGTTGCCCGTTTACACACTGTTATCACATTGCTCGAAAATTGTTTCATTCCTTCATATTTTTCAGCACTGACTCAAGTTGGTTGGTAGAGCTTGCAGTGTAGATTGTACGCATATATATATATATATATATATATATATATATATATATATATATATATATATATATATATATATATATATATATATATATATATATATATATATATATTGTACCGCTACGTGCAGAAATTTGTTCGCTCCTGCATAGATTGTCAGCGCCGCAAAACTTCAACGAACCTGTCGCCGGCAGGTCTGCAACCTCTACCTTGCCCTGACCGGCCGTTTGGGCGCGTTTGGTATCGATTTGTATGGGCCACTTCCGCTAACGTCGGCTGGTAACCGCTGAGGGCCATCGTCGCTGTAGACCACCTCACGCGATACGCCGAAACCGCCGCCCTCCCCGTGGCTACAGCGCGCGATGTGGCCTCCTTCCTGCTCCAACGATTCATGCTGCGTCACGGTCCACCCCAGGAACTGCTCATTGATCGAGGCCGTGTCTTCCTGTCCGAAGTCGTCGAAGCCATTCTCAAAGAGTGCAACATTGTTCACCGCAAAACTGCTGCTTACCACCCGCAGACGAATGGCCTCACCGAAACGCTTCAACCGTACGCTCGGCGACATGCTCTCCATGTACGTCGCCGCCGATCACACAAATTGGGATGCCATTCTGCCGTTCGTCACCTACGCCTATAATACCGCCCCTCAGAGCACTACTGGTTTTTCACCGTTCTTCTTATTATATGGTAGGCACCCGTCGCACACCATCGACACGATACTTCCATACAAGCCGGATCCATCTGAGTGTGCGCCTATTTCTGACACAGCCAGGCTTGCTGAAGAGTGTCGAGAACTTGCAAAGACCTTTACTACACATGATCAAGAGCGGCAGAAGAGCATTCGCGCTGACACCAGCACTTCTGCGCCCACGTTTCCTCCCTGGAGCGCTCGTATGGCTCTCGATCCCTACCACTACAACTGGCCTCTCTTCAAAACTACTGTCCAAATACGAAGGCCCCTACCGTATCGTCGAACGCACTTCCCCTGTAAACTACCTCATCGAACCCATCGAACCATCTTCGGACATGCGCCGTCGAGGGCGCGACATTGTCAACGTGGAGCGCCTCAAGGTCTACCATGACCCGCTCATAGTAACCAGCTGTTAGGTCGCCAGGCGGCTCCCTTTTCGTACCCGGGGTCATTGTAGCGAAGCTTTGGAACTAGTGGGTCGTCCTCTCCAGCTCACCCTCTTCGATGAAAAAGAGCAGCTTCGTGCTGAGAGTCGGTCCCCGCCTTGACTGTCGCTGCCTTGCATCGTCGCCGAGTGGCCGCCAATAAACGTCTTAACAACAATATAAACCACGCCCTTAGGCTATAGGCGTGCGCAGGGTTCCCTTTAAGCGAGGGGGGGGGGGCAGAAAATTCATCGGATTCCTCCCTATTAAGTCAAAATCCGTTTTATGTGACTAGGGGGGGCCGTCTCCTCCCCCCTCGCCCCCCTGGAGCACGCCTATGCCCTTGGCGAAGCCGCTGATGCGTATATGCAATTACCTAGCAATGCCGCACCACTGAAGCCGGCACGTTTAGTACACTGGGCATACTACCATTCTTATTATATTTTTTTATATATATTTTTTATTACCTTTGTCATCTTGAACGCGTATTTTTCACGAACCAATTGTCATTACTGTTTTCGAAAAAACGCTTATGCTATTCGTATTGTTGCCGCTCTGTGCACATGTATCCTGTCAATGACTGACACATGGTGACACCGTGCTATATATGTATATATATATATTTTTTTGATCAATGAAAAACATCGTTGTTCTGATATAGAGTTGCCTTGTTGATTATGCTTGAACACGTGTTTGGGGGGCCCCCGATCTTTGGCATACATAAATGCGCGATATTTTATGTTCTGTATCCCAGACGAAGGCCGGTCCCACGGCCGAAACGTCGGGATAAACTGTGCTGAAACGTACGTCGTATCTCAAGTACCTTCCTCTCTCTCTCTCTCTCTCTCTCTCTCTCTCTCTATATATATATATATATATATATATATATATATATATATATATATATATATATATATATATATATATATATATATATATATATATATATATATATATATTACCTGTTGCAGGGTTGAAGCATTTGCTACGAAAGAAACTGCGTGGCTATCAAGAACGCTTATGGAATGCGGAAACCAACTCAACTAGACACATGTCCATCCGTCCGCGTATGTCACATAAGACAATCGTCGCTATAAAGAAATAAAAAAAAATCAAGTTTTCACTCCGGTACTCGGGTTTGATTCCGCACCACCACGCTCCAAAAGCGAGTGTCTGCTCGTTTGTTTGTTTGTTTGTTTGTTTGTTTGTGCTTATACATAGTATGGCTCATACCCACTACGGGGGGATTGACCATTAAACCGGCGGTTAATGAGGGAATAATTTAAAATTTTGTTGGAGGAAAATGAATTAACCGGTCATCAAGGGTCTTAAAGGGGCCCTGTAACACTTTTCTGAGTTACAATGCAACAGTCTCACTATTAGCGCATGATGCTTCCGGAATCACATGCCGCAAAAATGTGAATCCGTGCAATACGAGCGCAGTTACAGGCATTTGCCACACGCTTCAAGTGCTTTCTCCTTCCTTTTCATACCAGCGAGTGCGCTGAAAGCTACGCAGGGAGGGGGGATGACAAATGTCAAAGAAGATGTGTCCCTTCATCAGGGCGCGACATGTCCTTGAGCACTTCCTTTTTCTTTTTTTCTTCAAACACGCGGCTTACTTTTCAGCGTGATCGCGAGCTCGCGAGCGCCGGCATCTGGAAACTATGCAGCTCATGATGCTCAAATCGGCCAACGACCGTGGACTTGGGTATATGGCGCCGTAACTTGGGTATATGGCATCATTTTTAGAGAGAAGAGGGGGTGAGTACCAGCTGCCTTTGATAATTGATTGTGAATTCCAGGCCACGTGCTGCGCTATAATGTTTGGCTCATCTGTTCTCGGGAGCCTCGACTGTATACGGATCGGCAGCGTTTTCTGACCATGCCCAAAAATGTTGCAGGGCCCCTCTAAAACCGCTATTCTACGCATCTATGCTTCGAAGATATCAGCGTATGTGACCTACGTGAACGCGTTGTACCCGTGGGGCAAAACAAACGTAGCAAACTAACACTTTAAATGAAAGCTTCGTTGAATTTCGTGGACATAGAATGGATCAAAGCCCTCGGCAGGACAAGATGTAAAGCCGACAGGGAGAACTGTAAAACTTCGCGAAAGTTCAATGCTGAACACGCGACCCATGGCTCGCGCAAAAGGACTAGAGATGAAAAGCTGACGAGCGCTAGAGAGATCATAAAAGATGCCATGCTGATGACGCCTGGAAACGGTGTTCCAAAGACGGCCGCTGCCTACAATAAAACGAAATGCTTACGCAACACTTACCACCCCCAAAGGAGATCTTACTACCATGTAGTCTTGCCAGAATTAATAATTCTTCATGTGTGTGTATTATATAGTACCCACTCAATAATATCTGGACCCGCATCCAGCAAAGTAATCTCATGTACAACTGTGTCTGGATGGTCGACATTTGGTTTCCGGCTGATGGTGATCACATCGGGGATTGCAATCGCAGACTGCATACTTGCAAAAGATGTGCCTTGTAAATGACGTTCCGGTAGAATCAAGTAAATCTTCACTGTAAAGGATCCCTCCCGTTCACTATTGGACACTTACCTCAGGAATCTCTTGCAGCAACGAAAAATGTTTCAAATCTGCCAGGTAAAAGCGTAGTTATTGCAGTAAACGCGCTCTTTCTCTTTCTTCACCACACTCGCAATGGGGCTATGTGTCGCCACAAAGTTACATACTCGCACGTGACGAGCCTCAGAAGGTTCGCCTCCTTCATCTCAGCGTGCCTGTTTGCTCACCTCATAATCAGTAGGACAATGTACGTGGAACCCTATCTCAAATTCGACCGAGGGGAACGGGACAAGCTCGATATCTTTATCAGGAAATATGTCAAGGTCGCGCCTCGACTCTCCCTGAAGACGTCCACCCACAGATTAAGGGAGTTAGTGGTATGGAACACTCTCGAAGAGCCGATTGAGGCTGCCGTTACCGCGCAGCATCAAATGCCACTCGGATCTAAAACTGGGAGAGCAATCTTAAAGAGATTGGGCTAGGAGCCCAAGCATGAGCAAGTGCGCTCAACAGAAATACCGGTAAAGATCAGGAACTAGGTAAACGTACCTTCGCTACACAGAGACCTGAAGCCTGCTCTTAACGAAGGCAGACGTAAAGACAAGGCCGAGGAATTACAAGCTAGGCATACCAGTTGACGGGAAGTCATATGTACGGACGCTGCAGAATGAGGGCAAAGCGGCACACACGGCAGTGGCAGTTAGGGAAGATGGAACCCCGATGGCGTGCTGCACACGGTAGAGGCTAAGGAAGTGGCTATAGCCTTGACCATCAGCCACAAAGGGGTCAGGGTTGTCATCAGCAACTCGAAAAACTACGAGAAATTACGAATCGGGTAAGGTGACAGACACTGCCGTCCATGTATTAAACAGGGTAGCAGGATCCAGAGGAATGATTCTGCTCGTCTGGGCACCAGCTCACTAGGAACTTGGAGCGAAGTAGGAGGCTCATTCGGTTGCCCGAGGTCTCACTTACCGGTCGATGGGCATACCTAGAAACAATCAGTGCGTTTCAACCAGTGCGTTTATTTTTCACCAAAACAGATACAATGGTGAAAAATGGGGAGACGGCAAAAAAGCTGCAGTTACTGCAGCTTGACTAAGCACCGTCCACCCTGCGGCAGCAACGACAGGTGTTTGAGACTTGCAATTTTCAGAAATGCATCGAGTTTCCCGCGATTCGCGCTAATGTAGGATTGTAGCAACCTTAATTTGCATATGTCGCTTGCCGTAACAATTTTATGCTTAGCAAAAAGTTGTCCTGTGTGTTCAAGGTATGGTATGTCTTCTATTGCCCTAATTGCTCTTTTCTGGAGTATTTTCAGCTTATTTAAATTTGTCGACGTAGTGTTTGCCCAAACTAAAGCACAGTAATTCAAGTGGACATGGAAAAGAGCCTGATATATAAGTCGCTCTACAGTAACGGGCAAAAGACGTCCACAACGATTTAAAGCGCCAACCACGCGTCTCAACTTTAAGCTAATGTAACCTAGATGCTCATTCCAGGATATATGCTAATTAAAAATTACTCCAAGCGTATTAATTGATAGCAACAACTTGTAGGTTTGGGCGAGTTGGTTCATGATGCGAATATCAAGAAGTAGCGTGAAAAAACGACCACAACGAAGAAACACACACAACAGGACTAGCGCTAGAGTTGGCAGTACAGCGCTAGTCCTGTTGTGTGTGTTTATTCTTTGTCGTCGTTTCTTCGCGCTGCTTCTTGTTATTCGCATCTTAATTGATTTCGTTACTACAATTTTGTATGGGCCTGGAGTAACATAGTTTGGTAACTGAAGGCATGTGCCGAGAGCTCGTAAAAGGACATATTTTGTTTTTATTTCATTTAGCATTAAATTGCTATGCCGGGCATACGAGCGGTCATGCCGGACATACGAGCGTACCATGAAATCGCAGCACACTGGCCGACTAAATCAGCAAATATACCCGGGAACAAAACTTTCAGTAAGTGTTTACGCGGCCCAAAAATTACAGAAGGGTGTTTTTTCCAAACACCGTACTCTACAGAAAGTGACATACAGAAGTATTAAGGTCACAGTGCTAAATTTTGTGATGAGGCAGTGAATTAGGTCCACATGGTGTGGACATGTCCGACTAAGTGCGATATCTAGCACACTCTAGAATCCTGGGAGGCTCTACTCAGCAGTCCGGACCCCAAAGTCCAGAAGGACGCCATCAGTCTAGCACTTTCTGCGGCCGTGTCTCAAGGTATTCCAGCTGACGGCTAGGGACGACGGGGGGAGGTGGACGTCTCCTGACGCCCATGGACAGATGCTCTAATAAAGTTCTCTCTCTGTCGCACGTCGCGGTTTTGAGCACGTGGTGGCACCTCGTGGGTGGCCGCAGTGCTTACACAACGTGGCACGTGTCCTCCGAGACTGCGTGGCCGTGCATGATAGCTTGCTGCGCAGTTGCGACGAAGTCGCGGAGAGAAATTTTTGGCTATATTTGAGTCGAAATTGGAAGTTTACTACCGCGTGGAGTGCAATATGATTCGTCCCATATGCTCACAGGAGCATAGACAACAAATCAGCAGCCTTTTCAGTGTTGCGAAGGCTGCTGCGTGATCTGTGTGTTCACACAAACTGTCCGTTTGTAGTTTGCCGTACTCGTCTTCTTCTCTGTCTTATATATATGGTTCCCGTCCGCCCCTCCCCTCCTCACGTGATGCGTAGCCAACCGAGCGCGTGCTTGGTTAACCTTCCTGACTTTCCCCATTCTCTTCTCTCTCACTCTGTCTGCTGCAGGGATCCTTTAAAACAAATATAATTCAATAGTTTTGTACAACAAAGGCACAGAACGGAAAGTATTGGTAACTTGCTAATTATTAACTAACTAAACGACACATAATCGTCTACTCCGAAGATATTGCAGCCAAGCCACTACACGTGCAGGCATATTCCTGGCACTCACCAAAGCCCCAAGCGACACGTGTATAGCGAAAGTCCACGGCTGTAACCGGGCTTCTCAGAACGCATGACTCTCTGCGAAGAGGCTCCGTTGAAAGTTTAATCGCGCCAGACGCTCGGAAAAACTAGCTCTGCATTATTGCTGCACAGTTTGCCCGCGAGAAACGGACAGTGCAAACATCGCGTGCGACAAAGAAATATATATGCATAAGGCACGTTCTTGTAAGATTACCCTCCTGCTTGGTGCCCCGTTATGTTTCCCGATGCCGGCGTCCTCACTGAATAATTGACACGAGGAAAAACATATGCCATTGTATATTTGTCTTTCACGGGCTCTTCCATTTCTCTTTCGGAACTCATCGTCCTGTAAATAAATTTATTATGGCATTCGCATTCATACTGTACATTTTGCTCCAAGCAAAGCTTACGCACCAAAACAACGCGTCATAATATAATAAAACTTTTTGTTGGGCTAGTTGGTACATGCTTACTGAAATACAAATAAACGCAAACCTTCGAGGAAGAAAATTAGAGGCAGAACAGAAAGGGCGTCACTCGCAACTAACTTTATTCTCAGAACATCAGCTACTTTAATAGCCGTAGCAACTATGCGCGCGCACATCACCTCACGTGCTCGTCAAAAAACACTCGATAAGATTGACAAGAAATGACAAAAAAAATCGATTAAACGAAAAAAGATTCGAAGAAATCAAACTCACCACCACGCAGAGCTACAGAAGTGTCACTAACACATATATCTCCCTTCTTTTTAATGTAGTAAGCTTCCATGATTTCACGCGCTAATGTATCATTACTCTTTCCAAGAACAGAAACACTGGAAAACCCGGGCTCACACTTACAGGAACCACAGTGCACCGGCAAATGTGCCGAAGGTTTCTTCCTCGAAGGTTTGCGCCTATTTGTATTTCAGTAAGCGTCATAATATGCTGGGTTCCTATGGGAGGGGTGCTGAAATAATGTGCTCGTCGACAAAATGGCGACATCTGTTGAAGCTAGACCTTGCAAATTTTCTATAGGTGGTCCTGCAATATATGTCAATCTATTCGTGCATAAAAAGCTTGAGGAACTAATGGAAACACCTATGGTATTCTACCATCAAACAAGATGTACCTAATTAAACCACAGATAGGAAATCAGCCTCGTAGTACTGAAATACAACGTACTGTAGTCATTCTCTGTCGACTGAAAGCAGGCCACACTTACGGCACGAACTCTCACCTGCAGTGCGGTTTCGATTCTATTATTTGTGGTGAACGAGGAAGGGGGGGGAGGGGGCGCTCTCAAGAGAGGCTGTCGCTGCGGCAATTTCATTTAATCGTACACATGTCTCTCTCTATGCTCTTGTATTCAAGGGCCTCGTGAAGGCGGTAGTTCCACTCTCAAATTATGGTCACCTTTAATCAGACGCAACTACATAACAACCATCTAATAAACACCTCGCTGCATTCATCATGCTTTTGTTTGCTGTATATATTTACTATGTACAGCCACAATGCAAAACAACAAAGTACAATGCAATTTAAAATTTGTAGGCCTTTATAGTCAAAATACGCACAACCCCATTGTAATTCATGAGTAACCGCCATATCCAACGTATGTCGACATGCCACTCTTTGGCCACGTTTCACCCTTGCGCCATAAAACACTGCTGTGTCATCGAATTTCACCCCCAAGACATGTTCTAAGATTGACGCAAAAGAAACTCGCAAATTTCAGGTCTGTCTATATATGCGTTCATTGGCTGTCCTTCTCATTCGCATATGTGTACTCTCTAATTGTTTAGCATGATCACCCTAATGCCAAATGATATCTTATAATTAAGTTCCGAAAGCTTATACGTCGTTGTTCGCGCGAAATTAATGAGTACGTATGAAATTCTGAATACCAAACGGCAAGCGTGAATTCTTAGAGAATTAGCCTGTCCGAAAAGAGGAAAAAAAACAGACAATTTTGGAGAACGTGAGCTCTGAAGTTCGTTGCTGCCAATAAAGGAGATTAAAACAATGGATTAATCCAGGCACAAGAAGCGTAGAATGACACGGAAATTGATCGTGGGTTAGATACTCTATCTGCAAATGCAGCACAGCCGTCCGTGCAAGAGATGACGCAGTCTTAATTAACTCCAAGATTAAACCGATGCTACCATTTAGAAGCAACGCTGGCTGAGTTCACGAGGAGTATTCTCAACGCTAGCTTAATTAATGCGGAACGAAGCCTTACGCGCTTAAATTGGGTCGCGCGGGGAACAAAGCGCCTGCTTCGGCGCTTCTTCGGGTTAAATTGCAATCTCACGTAGCAAAATGCAAACATTGTTATATATGCGGCGATTATTTCTGAATGAGGTAATGTTACCAGAAGCTTCATAGAATATTTGCTTACGGCTTGAAAGAAACAAAATACCACAACGTATTGTTCAGTCTGACGTTCTCGCGTATCTTGTTTTTTTTTTTAGTCCTGGTTTATGTTTCGAGAGTGCTGGCACCTCTTTTAGTTAGTTTCCGCATGCTTTGTTTTTTTTTCCATTTATACGCGGTAAATAAGAACATACAAGTCTGTAGTTTGTGCTCTTCTTAAGTCGTTCTAGTTAGAACAAAAAGTAAATCATTCGGAGCATCTTGTTTGTCTTTTATTTCTTCGATACTGTGAGTAAACATGCATTAGTCCCGACTCGGCCCAGCAAACTACACATCTTGTTGATATATCAGCGAGCACGTTTTCCCAGGAAACGCACTTCGTGTCTTTTTTCTTTTCCTCTGTACTAACGAAAATAATAAAGGGGTCAGATCAAACAGCTTTTTCTTTTTTTAACTTTCGTTAGCTCGTTTTGTGTTTCATTCAGCAAGGTAATCAGATGGAATGATGCCGAGTAATTATACATTTAAAGACAGCGATGACGCCTACGGGTAGCGCTGGTTATGGAACGACGACCTAGCTTAGCTGACCCAGCCTCGCGTACATATATACTGTTAGTATGAGTACACTGAACGTGTACAAGTTTGGGAGGGATTATAGTTAGAATATTGAAACGCGCTGAACGCAAGCCTGGTGGTTCGCGTTCGGCTAATTTATACTAACAATGATTCGAAACAGCGTTACGCGATTTCAGCTAAGAGCCCCTATAGACTTTACGTACTTAATCATATAATCGTTGTGAGCCCACTGGATTACGAGGTTAGTCGAGGCGTAGACTAAATTGTAAATGAAGCCCCACGAAAGGTACAGCCCGGTTCAATTATTCTGCCATCCCTACGTGATAGGATTTACGTTTGCACAACATTCAGTTACAACTCAGTTCTCTGTAGTACAGTGATATCGATTTCAGTGTCCAACATCTTCGTTGGTAAGGCCTTCGTTTCCCGTCCATATTCGATAATTGTTAAATAATTTTTGGGCGCATCATTATTCAACGTGAGATGGTCATGTAATGTCAGTGTTTTGGGTAAGACCAGCACTCATTCGCAATTTCTTGGCGGTGCTGCACTGATAAGTTCTAAATCGTGAGTATAGAGAACAAGGCGGTGCCACATGAATAATCAGTGTTCATTCAGCGTTAAAACCGAGAGAAGTCGTTATCATTTTAGGTCGGGGAAGAGGGCGCCCCATATTTATTTATTTATTTATTTATTTATTTATTTATTTATTTATTTATTTATTTATTTATTTATTTATTTATTTCGTATTGATAATCTTACGTTGCTGGCCCAAAGCATTTAACTGTTATTGTGAATCATGCTTAACGATCGGTGACGTGAAACGTTTAGTCTAAATAACAACTCCAGGCATATATGGAGGCCATGGAAAAAAATTATAATTGACACTATGTGCGCCGCCAATGGTATACATGGCTGATAAGATTAAAGGCATCGTAATCCAGAAGTGCTAAGCTCCGCGTTCTGCAAGAACAGGTGTTATTTGCTCTCAGACTTCACCCCCATGATTTAAATACTGTGTCACACACAGAGAAAAGAAAGCATTTTTCCTTTCTTTTTGTCGGCGATCAGCGCCGCACTTTGTCTCTTTTGCTTGGGTAGGTGCAATTAGTAAAAGGCTGATAACACGAGCCGTGATTTTTTTAAGAACCCAGAAATGTCTGTAATTTTAACACGGCAGTGTTTTATGCCGGGGTCCACCAAGACTTTAGTGACGTGTTTCCGTCGCGGATACGACGTTGTAAAATTTACGCTACCAAATGCGAAAGAAATAACATTCAGAAAAAAGTTCCCCCGCCGGGCGTCGAACCTCTGACTCATTGGGCCGCGACCAAAAGCGCCCGATGCTCTACCGACTGAGCTATCGACGAAGTTCCAAGGCTCTCTACAGACGCGTAAAACACATTTTCTCCCGCACGGTGCTCTCTGTTGGCGAGGCGGGGTGGTGCCGCCGTCTGTGAACGGTGAAGAGAAGTAATGCGGCATGACACTTATTAGCACCAATACAGAGCGATTCATCGACGACGCAGTTAAAGCATGGTGTTCGAGATTGCGCGCCGGCGCGCAATCATGGAGGCCGTGGTTAAAGCTTCTCGATGGTGTGGTATGGTATGGTATGGAAAAACTTTATGTCCGTCGGGGCGTGAACTAGCACGTAACGGGCCGCTCCCACTCCGGGACAGATAGGCCTTGCCTCTCCGCCACGTCGTGGGCCCGTTGGACTGCCCATAGCTGTTTTTTTTCAAATCCGGACTCGATAGCAGTGAAAAACCCTGACCGCGCTAGCATCGGGGAGTCGCTGACGCAGTTATGTTCATTGCCTTTCGCTTCGTGTTAGTGTGTGACAGCTCGTTGTCGGCATGGCTGGCGGAGTCATGCAGCGTCTAGTGCACCAATGGTGTTTCGCAGCCGACTACTTCGAGTGAGATTGCACCGACTAATAAACTGCTGCAGTAAGCACTGCAGCAAGGCAACGATGTAGACAAGCGAATGTCGTGCCTTGGTGGAGCGAGACAGAGTCCATGCGGGACGTGGAACGCCCGCACGCGTTCGCGGCTGCAGCTATGAACCTTTGCCTCCCGCGTTGCTGAAGCGCACTGTGGTAGTTCATGCATGAGCGCAGGTGTAGGTTACCCTATTACTCAGAAGCGCACACCGCGAGCCCTTTCTCTCCTTAATTAATAGACGACGCTTTGAAGACGCCCATATCGAGTACCAATGGTTAGTGTGTGCTTGTTGTTATCTTTGCGCGGGATTCACGATACGCTGTGTCCAGGTATACGTTAAAATTTTCAGCTACCACAACGGTTAAATCATGATCATGGGCTGTAGTCGTCGCGATGGAGATGTGCGACTAGGCGTCAACGTGGGATCTCCACGTCAAACGATGCTACAGCTGCCAAGCACCAATACACATTCTACAAGCTCTCATATACCACTGAACAATAAGCACCACTTCTGTGAGTACACGTTTCGCTTTCGTGTTGAACCGATTCCTACGGAGGGATCTGCCATGTTTTTTTGTAATGTAATTGCAGGCTGCACAAGAAGTGCATCCACATGCAAATACTGGAGCCCCATTAAACAGAATACAAATGTAAAGAAGATGAGACTCGTGCGAATAAAGCAAAGCCTTTATTTCGGATACTTGTCACGTGAGATTTATATAGAAGCACACGCGGCATAAGGCGGTAATTCTCTGATCTCGTTAGCATAGTTTCATTAATTTACACTTTCCTTTCTTGCCTCCACATTCTCACCTGAGCTCTTTCCGGGTTTGTTTACACAAACGGGAGTGAAAGCACTGGTGAAAGAAAAAAAAAACAGTAAACGAGGAACTTGTTTTATCATTTGTGTGCACATTTACTTTTGTCCGTAATTGGTCCTTCAGGCAAACACACTTCGTTGTTGCAGAGGAGTGTAGCAAAGTTTGCACAACAAGCGAGAGATTATGCGAGCTTCTGTGAATAGCAGCGTGCGCGACTTTTTTCATAGATCATTGCGAACGTAGCAAGGAAAGTTTGGCACCTTTGTTCGGTACGAAGGATAGAGGTAAATTAAATTATGTAGGCAAATAAGCTTCGTTTTATTTTCTCCGCGGAGCACGCCCACACTGCAAACAGAGGACGCCAGCATCTCGTTCGTAAATAAATGAGCCTTAACAATGTTTTCGGCACGTGTGCGGTAGCAATATTCTCGAAACATATGGTTACACTTAGGTAAGCCTATGACGGAACAAGTAAAATTTAGCGATAAACACCAAGGCCAGAAAACTACAATTTATTGCGGGCCATGCTGAGAAAATCGAAGTTAGCTTTTCAGTGAAGGGGTCTTTTTGTAATCGCGCCCAGTGTGGTATTAACGCGTGGAGAGATAGCAAGAGCATAGGCCACATAAGGACACATTATTTTAACGAAAACCAGCATATAATGCTGGTTTTCGTTAAAAGCAGGTAGGTATATATGGCCGGGCCATATATACCTGCCTAATATAAACAGATGAGCTTGTTTGTGTTAGGTAATAAGATACGTTCAGTCACACACACACACACACGTACAAAAGGCTATACCCAAGCTCTGGTATAACTAAACATGCGTAGCTGTTGTTGTGATCTCATCAGATTTCGCTGTAAAACTGTCGTGGGCTTAATCTATGGGCGCTTTAAGAATTCCTGTTCAATTTTTTAATAATTGTGTTTTGTATGTCGTACTTTACGCTTTTCGAAAGAAATAGTTTTGATATAACATTGTTAATGGCCAATTGAGGATAGCAGAAGGGAAGGTCCGAAAATTAATATGCATAAAACTAGACTAATGTGCAACAGCCTGGGGAGGGAAGAGCTCTTCGCGATACGTTGCGAGACATTGTAAATTGTAAAGGAATATGTCTGCTTAGGACAGGTAGTAACCACGGAGCCGAACCATGATAGTGCAATAACTAAAATAAGGATAGAGTGGAGCATATTCGGCAAGAATTCTAAAATAATGAATGGTAGTTTACCACTATCCCTCAAGAGGAAGGTATATAACAGCTGCATTTTATCGGTTCTTGCCTACGGAGCAGAAACCTGCAGGCTTACAGAGAGGGTTCAACTTAAATTGAGGACGACGCAGCAGACAATGAAAAGGAAAATGGTAGGTGTAACCTCAAGAGACAGGAAGAGAGCAGAGTGGGTCAGGGAACAATTGGGTGTTAGGGATATCATAGCTGAAACCAGGAAGGAGAAATGGACGTGGGCCGGGCAAGTAGCGCGCAGGCAGGATAACCGCTGGTCATTAAAGGTAACTGACTGGATTCCAAGAGAAGGCAAACGCGCGAAGGGTAGACAGAAAGCTAGGTAGGCCGATGAGATTAAGAAGTTGGCGGGTACAACGTGGCATCATCAAGCACAGGACCGGGTTGATTGGCGGAACATGGGAGAGGCCTTTGCCCTGCAATGGCCGTAGTGAAGCTGATGATGACGATGATGTTAATGGCCTATCCTCCAGAGTGAGGTTTTGCCCTAATTGAAAGCGTCGTCACCAGCATCACCATCACTGTCTTCATTATCATCAGCTTCACCATCGATTCCTACTCATCGTTTTCTTAGCTGCTTCCCTTTGTCTATACTTGTGGTTGTTCACTGACAACGCGGGTGTTCGTCTCGACGAAAGACCCCCGCCTTCTGAATCAGCTACAGTGTAATACACCTCCATATGAAGCAAACAGATTGTGAAGCTAGGAAAGTAAATGGGGCGTTATTTGTTGAGTTTCTTTAGGTTAATCAAGTACGAGTAGACAATTCCTAATTACTACACCTTAACTAAAGCTGCGCATAACGCTCCCTAACTGAGTTTCAAATCGATTGTATATTAAAATGTAGCGGATTCAAGGGGCCTGTGTCTTTACTTGCAATTAAGAAAAGCGTTTCATCAAGGAACCAAGGATATAGACGTAAAAAAAAGCAGCGGGTAGAATTAGGAAATAATATCAGACGGTGCAACAATTGCCAGGTGACGGTAACTGAATATTGGTGTGTGTATCCCCCAAAGAAAGCCAATAGATAAAATGAAAAAAAAAAAAAAAATTCGGGCAGCACCTCATTAGTGGTGCGACGACTGTGGAAGCAGCGAAGCTGGTGGCCTTTTCCTCCTCCTTTCCCTCCTCCCCATCTTCACTCACCTTTCCTATCGCCTTGCTATACTATAATACACATGGATGTGGTTTGCTTTCTTTCTCTCTCTTTCTATTTCTTTCTGTCTCTGTGTTTTTCTCCTGCGTTCGCCCACAGTACGCAATCATATATGGCCATAGGCGTGCGCACGGGGAAGGGGGGGGGGGGGGGAGGGGGGGGGCACAAAGTCAGCCTCATACATTGATATAATAGGAAGGGGGCGCTGCCACAAACCTTCCCCCCCTCCCCCCCCCCCCCCCTGAAGGGAAACCATGCGCACGCTTATGTATATGGCCCCCCATAAATGATTTTTCTGCTGGTGTGCCCGGATAGCAGAGTGGTTACGGCGCTCGCCTTCGAACCGTGGGTACCCAGATTCGAATCCAACCTCGCCAAGAAATTTTAGTGTGTTTTATTTTTTTCTCCTCTTCCTCTTCTGTTTTCTTCTCCTCTTCTCCTTCTTCAACTCTCTCTCTGTGTAGTCCTTCTCTCGTCCATCCGAGTGATTTCATCACACGCCGGACAAAATCCACGCGTGTTCCGGGAGGAAAGCAGAAGGTGAACTTAAAAACCCTGCGGTTGGCTCTTGAGACACATCACTTACTTAAGAACGACACTGCCTTTTCACTCACTTTACACGACCCTCAAAAACATCTGTCATATACATTCGGCATGTTAGCTATAGGAATAACAGGATCAGGACAAACTATGGTTCACAAACGCTGCACTACCATATTACGACACTCTTGAACAACCACAAAGGTATAGAATAAATAATAAGAAATCACAAATCAGGAAAAATGATAGAGCGCCAAATGAGTCAACTACTTCTTTCATAGTTTTTTTGTGTTACTTCCAGTGCATATATCTTGCTGTTTGTGTTTAATGATTTCTGTTCACAACAATGATACGTTTGCAATTTTATATTTACCTGCAAAATGTTATTTTATCTTCTATAAGTATTGAAAGTTGTACGTGAACTTTTATTTTTTTAAGTAAGTTTTCAGTCACTTCCGTTTTTGTTGCCAATGCTTGTGTGCAAACTGTAGTTGTTTCAGGTGGGAGGACCTCGTCAGGCACCAATTCCTTTAGTCCTCTCTTTCCGAAGTGTAACTTTGTGCACTTGAATAAAATCAATTCAATTCAAAGTAGAGGATGAAGAGAGCGCGTGCCGGCCGAGTCGTTGCGTTGCATGCTCTAGGCTTTAAGGAAGAAGACGTTTATGGTGATGATAAATTCTTTTCCCGACTAACAGAGTTTCGGCAAGCTTAAACAGCTCCGCTGTTTAAAAAAAAATGCTAAATAATTATTAAAACTCTGGTAAGTTATTTGCTGGCTTTTACTAAAGCTGAATGAAATAAACGTGTCCTCCAAATTCTCTTCTTTCACTCATTCATTGCGAGGGTCTCGTTCCGTCATACTTGATGCCTTCAGGTAGTATGCGAAGGCTTATTAGGTAGTATGCGAAGGCTTCAGGTGGTATCCGAAGGCTGTCCGCTCGATAAAGCTTCACGTGCCACGTGACACCGTCTGGCAAAAAGAGTGTTCCACACTCACCGTCATGGCTACAAGCAGCGGTGACTAACACTCCCACGTTTCATGAACATAAATACCCGATACTGTGGACGAGGGGACGACTGCCGCCCTAGCTCATTTGGTTAAAAAATCTGGCATGTAATCCGAAGGTTGCAGGCTCGGTCACTGCCGGGGGCAAGTCCTCTTTTCATCCACTTTAATTTCTTCATATGTATATCACAATTACTACAATACTCTTAAAACAGTAGAATTGTCGTCGCCTATATTTTCCTTGCGTTCATTACCTGCTGGTTATCATTACGATCGTGTTAAACAAAAACAAAAAAAAACCGAGCCATGAAAATTTCTTTATCAGAGTTTAGTATTTTCTCAACACCGTGAAACAGAACAACCCCGTTATGTTAGCGCGGTTGCCAAGATTTAAAAGTTGAACTGTATTCACTTATAGGCTTTTCTAGCTATGATTTGGAGGAAGAAAATTGCTCTCTTATTTTAAACAGATGTAATTTATTCAGCAGCCTTTTGTGCGACGTTTCCTGGAACAGCCCAATATAAAAGCTGTTTACACGGTAAAATACCGAGAGGCTATCTGCATAAGCCGAAAGGAATATAAATGATCTCGCTCGTCTGGGTGCAAATCCGCACGATTTAGGACTGAAATTGGCTTAAAATAACATGAACACCCTCGTGTTTGTAATGGTGTTCATGGTCCGAAGATAGGTTAGGATTATGCAAGGATTTAAGGAACGTCCGTCGCAAAAAAAAAATAATAAATAAATAAAACGCGACACTAAGAGTAAGGATGATCTGGCCCAAATTACTGTGGTAACCACATTAAAGCTGAAAACAGTCGAAATTATATCAGATTAGTGCGGCTCAATGATTATCCGTACCCAACACAACCCTTCTTCGCCGGTTTGCCAATTAAACTGCGACTGAAGTGATGCCTCGCATTCCAATCAGACCCCATATCGTCCGTCCCTCTCCCGACTAAACTGCCGGGAACTAAACTGAATGTGTGTTAAACAAGCACGTGCGCAAAAATGCAGTGCAACTGTACCACTCCTTTCTGTAACGCCTCAATGGCAAATCGAGTATGCCATTTAACTTGCAAGACGCACAGGCTATGCACGAATGCAAGCACTTCTTTTCTGAGAAATCTCTTCAAAATTTGCTTCCGGATTGAGCCTGGCTTTGCGCCGGAATATTCTGAACCCAAAGTGCATCTTCCAGAAATCAGGCGCACGCCGCGAGTAGTTAGTGACTGCGTGTTTTAGAAACGTAACTCATCCGTAAAGACTCGACTAAAACCATGCGAGTGCGATCGCCAGAACGGCACCCAGCACGCGCCGATGCCGTTTACGTTGAGACCGGACATGTCATGTGCTAGAATCAGTGGCGTAGCCAGGGGTGGCACACCGTGCCCGTACCCCCCCCCCCCCCCCCTTCATTTTTTTCCCATGTCATATAGAGTAAAAAAATGGCAATCAACACATCTGCCTGCCTGGTCTCCACTTTAAATCAAGGAGGTGCCCCGACCTCCCGAAAAAAATTTCTGGCTACGCCCCTGATTGGAATTACCGCGCATAGCTCCCACAGTGCACGCACAATCACTCGATTTTGTTATAATGCCGAACGTCACCGCAGATGTAGGCGAACCACGAAAACAGCTAAAGGAAACGAGGAGAAAAGAGCGCACGGTGGCCCCAAAAACGCGCGCCGTCGACATTAGGGGCTTTTAGCTTGTACGTATACTTCTTCGCGTTACCGTGTTACCGGATGCCGGAAGCAACCTGCGCATGCGCGGGCCTTTGCGGAACGTAGACTTTTACGGAACGTAAACCAATCGCCGGATAAGCTTTACGTTTGCGACCCTATCTCGCAAATCCACCTTCGTTCGTGGCTACTCGCGATATCCGCATTGCGGAGACTCAAGCCGCCGAGTCAAAATAAGCCGAAGTGCGAGCGATCATTAATTGTTTCAGCAGGATTACCGAAGCTAGAGTGGCCTAGAACACCGAAGCCGTAAACGTGTAAGCCCTAAACCCCCCCCCCCCCCTCTCACAGGCTGGATAGGTGGCGCCATCTAGCGGGGCAAAGATGAACCAGGCAAGCACAAAATTGGTATTGCAGAAACATCGTGCATTCTACTTCTCGTTTAAATGCCTCGCAGCGGCATTATTACAAACGAGTGACCCTTTTAATAATTTTTTACCTCAAAAGCATTAGGCGAAAAAGAAAAAATCTTCATGACTGTGGTTGCACAAAGTGTCACAAGATGTCGACACCATCGTCCGGTAATGTATTTCTTTACCCCTTTGCGCATACGCGCCTACTGCACACGATAAAAATCTTCTCGTGATTTTGCTGCAGCAGTGATTCAATCATATACTAGTTAAATATAGTTTAAATGCAGTTATCATCAACATTTATGGTTTGCGCAAATTAAATGTATACGTTTACGTACGTACGTATACGAGCGGCCTTTCCAGAGCCTTTCTTAAACACTCTTGGGACTACTGCAAGCACGCTTGCATGGTACCCACTACGCCATAAATCATCATAATTTTTGTGTAGTGGGGAAGCATCCACTATGCCATTATTCGTCATTCTTCGGAAAAGCGTGGCACCGGCTACACACCTGTAAGTCATTATGTCCACTTTGTTGATGCTGTGGCTGACGATGATGAAGAATTATGCCCGAGGGTTTTGTAATGGCTTAAAGCATTCAACGACCCACTCGTTACCCACGCAAAAGTTAGTACTCCGGAGAAACAGGTGAATAGGACGAGCGATGAAGAGAACAGAAACGACAGTACGATCAGCGACAAAGAAGAAAAACAGATGAAGCTCGTGTCCGCGAGGCTCAGCACAAGCGCTATGCGCGTCAACACGACCACTGTATTCAGGTCGTGCGCAATTTCCATTTTAACTAAAAATATGTGTAATGTAACAATTCAAAAAGCTCAGTGTGTACTACAGTGATCACAAATCAGTTATCAATGTGGTTTCAAAGTAGAGTTTTTTTATAGTGAATTTCCTTGTCTTTTGGTTCAAGTGGGAATAAATTATTGTCACGTGGTCGTGACGTCGACGAAGGCAACAGTCGGCGAGTTAAAGAAGAAACTCTTTATTTTGGCCGAACTTGTGGCCGGGAAACTGAAGGTCAATACACGCTGGCACTGAGAGCGGCGAACAGAGCGTCGGCCGTCGATAATCTGGTCATCGTTGGGACGCACCGTCTTTTATACAGCGCGCGTCGAACTTTCTAGCCTTATCACTGTTGGTCGTGCAAGCTCTAGAATAAGCTGGTCGGTTCGCGTCCGGCGTGCAATCTTAACAAGACGATCTACTATAATCGCGAAGGTTCTCGAACACTAAGGCGTGGTCTGCGCCGAGCGTTACTGACAGTCTTTGTGGGCGAAAAGCGAATACAGTAAACGCGAGAATAGTGAGTAATAGCTGAGCGGCTCAGCGGGCCAGCGGACCCAGCGGAGCAGCGGAGGGGGGCAGCGGAGCGAAAGACAAATGGAAGAGTAATAGCTGAGCGATGACCAGCTTGCTTCAGCGGAACGCATTGCTGCGCCACCTCTTGAACAAGGTTGAAGTTACTGTCAATCGAGCAGAGGCTTTGCTTGGAAAACGCTCCCACGCTCGTCCGCTGCGCAAGCTTCGCTGAGGAGACGAAATGAGCGGGTGAGCGGCTCGCTCCGTGAAAACGCTGGCCGTGCCAGCGTGCCGCGCATGCGCAGTCGGCGTCTCCGCTCGTTCGCTGGGCCCGCTGGCCCGCTGAGCCGCTCAGCTATTACTCTCTAATAAGAAACACGCGTGGCAATGCCCCCCTCTGAAAAAGCATCGTCCCGATGCTTAAAACGGAACTCGGGGGAAAAAATGCATGCAACAATAAACAAAAACAATAAAGCAAGAAAGTACAATAATACAGCAATAGGTGCAGTCCTCAGGTTCGCTAACGCGCGTAGTACGGCTTAAGGCGTACGACATGGACGACTTCAGGTCGCGCACGGCGCCGTTGAGAGTTTGTAATGCCGTCCGGGACAACCTCGTAGTCCAGAGTGCCTAGACGTCGGAGCACTTTGTACGGCCCGAAGTATCGCCGAAGAAGCTTTTCACAAAGTCCACGTCGGCGTATGGGTGTCCAGACCCACACACGATCGCCAGGCTGGTATTCCACGAAGCGTCGTCGAAGGTTGTAGCGACGGCTGTCGGTCTTTTGCTGGCACTGGATACGCAGACGGGCGAGTTGCCGGGCTTCTTCGGCGCGCTGTAGGTAGGCGGTGACGTCGACGTTTTCTTCCTCGGTGACGTTTGGTAACATCGCGTCGAGCGTCGTTGTCGGGCTGCGTCCGTAGACCAACTTGTATGGCGTCACCTGTGTCGTTTCTTGCACGGCCGTGTTGAACGCGAAGGTCACGTACGGAAGGATGGCATCCCACGTCTTGTGCTCGACGTCGACGTACATGGCCAGCATGTCGGCGATGGTCTTGTTGAGACGCTCGGTGAGGCCATTGGTCTGTGGGTGGTAGGCGGTGGTCCGGCGGTGGCTCGTCTGGCTGTATCTCAAGATCGCCTGAGTTAGCTCCGCAGTAAAGGCCGTACCTCTGTCGGTGATGAGAACCTCTGGGGCGCCATGACGCAGGACGATGCTCTCGACGAAGAACTTGGCTACCTCGGCGGCGCTTCCTTTGGGCAGGGCCTTTGTTTCGGCGTAGCGGGTGAGGTAGTCGGTAGCCACGACGATCCATTTATTTCCGCAAGTCGACGTTGGGAACGGCCCCAGGAGGTCCATCCCGATCTGCTGGAACGGTCGCTGAGGAGGCTCGATCGGCTGAAGGAAGCCTGCTGGTCTTGTGGGCGGTGTCTTCCGTCGCTGACAGTCTCGGCACGTCCTTACGTAGCGGGCGACGTCGGCGGCAAGGCGCGGCCAGTAGTACTTTTCCTGTACTCTTGCGAGCGTGCGGGAAAGTCCGAGGTGTCCAGCCGTTGGGTCGTCGTGTAGTGCCTGGAGGACTTCGGGACGCATTGCTGACGGCAATACGAGAAGGTAGTTGGCTCGAAGCGGCGAGAAATTCTTCTTTATGAGAACGCTGTTTCGCAAGAGAAACGATGCGAGTCCTCGCTTGAATGCCTTCGGAACAATGTCTGTCTTGCCTTCGAGGTACTCCATAAGGCCCCTGAGTTCCGGGTCGGCTCGCTGTCGTTCGGCGAAGTCGTCGGTACTTATGTTTCCCAAGAAGAAGTCATCCTCGTGGTCGTCCTGCGGCGGCGGGTCGACGGGGGGCGCGAGACAAGCAGTCGGCGTCCGAATGTTTTCGGCCGGACTTGTAAACGACTGTGATGTCGAATTCTTGAAGCCTTAGACTCCATCTTGCGAGACGACCTGAAGGGTCCTTCAAGTTAGCTAGCCAACACAAGGCGTGGTGGTCGCTCACAACTTTGAAGGGCCTGCCATATAGGTAGGGGCGAAACTTTGACGTAGCCCAGATGATGGCGAGGCACTCCTTTTCTGTTGTGGAATAGTTGGCCTCTGCCTTGGATAGCGACCGGCTGGCATAACTGATGACCCTTTCCACGCCGGCAGTTCTCTGGACAAGAACGGCGCCGAGTCCTACGCTGCTTGCGTCGGTGTGGATTTCCGTGTCGGCGTGTTCGTCGAAATGCGCAAGTATTGGAGGCGTTTGCAGGCGTCGTTTCAATTCTTGAAATGCTTCGACTTGCGCCGCTCCCCACTTGAATTCCACGTCGTTTTTCGTGAGCTGAGTTAGTGGCTCGGCGATTCGAGAAAATTCCTTGACGAAGCGTCTGTAATAGGCGCACAAGCCGAGAAATCGACGCACGGCCTTCTTGTCGGCAGGTGGCGGGAACGTAGAGATGGCGGCTGTCTTCTGAGGGTCGGGGCGCACTCCGGACTTGCTTATCACGTGGCCCAAGAACAAGAGTTCCTCGTAGGCGAAGCGGCACTTTTGAGGCTTCAGGGTAAGTCCGGAGGTCTTGATTGCTTGAAGTACAGCTTCAAGGCGCCGCAGATGTTCGTCGAAGTTCGAGGAAAACACAACGACGTCGTCCAAGTACACAAGGCAAGTCTGCCACTTCAAGCCGGCCAGTACGGTATCCATAACGCGTTGGAAGGTCGCGGGGGCCGAGCAAAGACCAAAAGGCATTACCTTGAACTCGAACAGGCCGTCTGGAGTTATGAAAGCAGTTTTTTCTCGGTCTCTCTCGTCGACTTCGATTTGCCAGTAGCCTGTCTTGAGGTCCATCGACGAAAAGTACTTCGCGTTGTGGAGTCTATCCAGGGCGTCGTCTATCCGTGGGAGGGCGTACACGTCCTTCTTCGTGATCTTGTTCAGGCGACGATAGTCGACACAGAAACGTAGCGTCCCGTCCTTCTTCTTCACCAACACCACGGGAGACGCCCAGGGACTCTTGGACGGCTGGATTATGTCGTCGCGTAGCATTTCGTCGACTTGCTTCTTTACGGCTTCGCGTTCTCGCGTTGAAATTCGATACGGGCTATGACGGACTGGTCGGGCACTTTCTTCGGTTATGATACGATGTTTGGCGACTGGGGTCTGTCGAATTCTTGACGACGATGAGAAGCAGTCCTTGAATTGCAGGAGCAGATTTTTGAGCTTGTCTTGCTTCTGCTTTGGGAGACTGGGGTTGACGTCGAGATCTGTTTCGGGACCTTGATTCGTCGAAAAATGTTCGGCAGTATCGGAGAGGGCGAAAGCATTCCTGGTGTCCACGAATTTCTCGATGTAGGCGACCGTCGTACCAATGTTGAGGTGCCTATATTCGTGGCTGAAGTTTGTCAGCAGTACCTTTGCTTTGCCGTCGCGCAACTCGGCGATGCCTCTTGCGACGCAAATCTGACGGTTCACAAGCAGGTGCTGATCGCCCTCGACGACGCCTTCAAGGTTAGCGGGTATTTCGGTGCCGACGGAAATGACGACGCTGGAGAGAGGCGGAACGGTGACCTGCTCTTCTATTACATTCAAGGCATGATTCTCCGGCGTTGTGTGGGGCGGCAGCGCTTTTTCTGAAGTCAGTGTTATCGACTCAGACCTCAGGTCGATGACGGCGCCGTATTGACTTAGGAAGTTCATCCCCAGTATCACATCCCTGGAGCAGTGCTGCAGAATTAGAAAGCTGGCGGGATAAGTCCGGTTATTGATGGTGACTCTTGCTGTGCAAACACCGGCCGGCGTTATTAGATGACCCCCAGCGGTTCGGATTTCAGGGCCTTGCCAAGCAGTTTTCACTTTCTTCAACTTCGTCGCGAAAGGCCCACTGACGACGGAATAGTCGGCTCCAGTGTCGACGAGAGCGGTGACGTTGTGGCCGTCGAATATTACGTCGAGGTCGCTGGTTCGTCGTCGTGCGTTGCGGTTGGGTCGCGGCGTCGGATCACGGCTGCGTCGAAATGTTGCTCTGCTTCCATGTTGCGTCGTCACGTCTTCGTCGGCCCACAATGTTTCGTCAGCAGGGCTTCGACTGCTTCCCGTCGTGTTCTGCAGGTTTCGTCGCGTTGTCGTGGTCGGCGGCCGCGGAGGATCTTCGGCATTTCGTCGTACAGCAACCGCACCTCCATCGGTTGCTGCCCTTAGTTTCCCGGATACGGGCTAGGCGACCGGCCCCGGCTTGGGCCGGTGTACTGCCGGCGGTGCGGTGAGGTGTAGCGGCCTGGCGACGGCGATCGAGAAGGACTTCGCGGCGTCCATTGCGCTCCTGCCAGGTAGTCGGCGATGTCTTGCGGTCGTTCACCCCGCTGTGGACGAGGCGCGTTGACGGCGAAACCTCGTAGCCCCATCTGTCGGTACTGGCACCGGCGGTATAGTGTGGCCAGCTTCTCTGCAGTGGTAACAAAATGGGCGGTGGTCAGGGGCGCGCCAAACGTCGGTCTTTCTAGGGCTGTAGCGCTGACCGGCGGGTGGACGATATGGCGTCGGTGGCGGTGGCGTCTGGCGGCGGAACTGCGGCGGTGCGACGTCTTCACGTGGGCGCGGCGGGGGGAGCGTTACGGCGTGCTGCGGCAGCGTAGCTCATGGCCTCCGGTTGAGGCTGCGGTGGTTCGGGGATTCCCAGAGATTGCCGGACTTCCTCACGAATGATATTAGTGATTGAGTCCACCTGAGGAGGCGATGACGGGAACATACGGCGCAGTTCCTCGCGCACAATGGCCCTTACCGTCTCGCGCAGGTCGTCGGAGCGGAGCCCTTGGACTTCGGTGATGTGTGGCGTGGAACGACGATCGTATTGCCGGTTGCGCATGTCTAGCGTCTTCTCGATTGTCGTTGCTTCAGCGATAAATTCTTGGACACTGGTAGGTGGGTTCCGCATCAGTCCCACAAAGAGCTCCTGCTTGACGCCTCGCATGAGGAGGCGAACTTTCTTCTCTTCGGGCATGGCAGGGTCGGCGTGGCGGAACAGTCGCGTCATTTCTTCTACGAAGATGGTCACGTGTTCGTTCGGCAGCTGCACCCGTGTCTCAAGCAATGTCGCGGCCCTTTCTTTTCGGACGACGCTCGTGAAGAACGTCTCCAAAAAAGTGCTGCGGAACAGGTCCCAGGTACGAATTGTGGACTCCCGATTCTCGAGCCATGTCCTTGCTGCTTCTTCCAGGTAAAAGTATACGTGGCGCAGCTTGTCCTCGGAGTTCCAGTTGTTGTACGTTGAGACCCTCTCGAATGTTTCTAGCCAGGTTTCAGGGTCTTCACACGGCGAACCACGGAATGTCGGCGGCTCCCTGGGCGGCTGCATCACGATCGCTGCAGGGGGGCACTTCGGCCGTCATCGTGCCTTTTGTCTTCGTCTCCGTGGCTTTTGGCTTGGCAGGCAGGGGTCCGTATTGTGGTGCCAGTCCTTGTAGTCTCCGGCTAGCTCGACTTTCCTGGATGGTGTCGGTTTCTTCTTGGCGACTTGGGCTGGGTTCAGTACCTCGCGGGGGCGTCCGGAGCATGGACGAAGCCGCACCTCCACCAGATGTCACGTGGTCGTGACGTCGACGAAGGCAACAGTCGGCGAGTTAAAGAAGAAACTCTTTATTTTGGCCGAACTTGTGGCCGGGAAACTGAAGGTCAATACACGCTGGCACTGAGAGCGGCGAACAGAGCGTCGGCCGTCGATAATCTGGTCATCGTTGGGACGCACCGTCTTTTATACAGCGCGCGTCGAACTTTCTAGCCTTATTACTGTTGGTCGTGCAAGCTCTAGAATAAGCTGGTCGGTTCGCGTCCGGCGTGCAATCTTAACAAGACGATCTACTATAATCGCGAAGGTTCTCGAACACTAAGGCGTGGTCTGCGCCGAGCGTTACTGACAGTCTTTGTGGGCGAAAAGCGAATACAGTAAACGCGAGAATAAGAAACACGCGTGGCATTATGAACACATGCTCTGGCGGTGCCCCGCGTTACGCTGTGGTGAAGTCATCACGCCGCACAAATGGAAGGCTGCTATTACCAGCTCCGGACTCGAACAACAGTTATGGTCAGTCCAACGGGCCCGCGACGCAGCGGAGAGACTTGGTATTTCTGTTCCGTCGTGGAAGCGGCCCGAAACGTGCTAAACCGCGTTCCGAAGGACCCATTGAAGTTCATTCATCCACCCATCTATTAGCCTTGCCTAGCCATCTGCAACATGTAGGTCCGCTGGTCATTCACCTTCACAGCTTGAAATGGCTTCGCAGTTTTTTAAAACATTTGATATTATGAGTAATTTATGTTATTATTGCAATTTTCTCTGTCTGTTTAAAATATGTTCAGCTGAAGTATCATCTTCTTCATCGTTGTTGTTGTTGTTGTTGTTGGAAATGACGGCAGCCCGGACCTAAATTCTTACGCGGCCCAATTTTACTAACGCATATCGATATCGTCTAATTACCCACGTGTATTTCAAAACGAAGGATTCGGTGATTCTAAAGTAGATATGCCAAAAGCAATATAAATATGAAACTGCGACATGCGTTATTATTTTTTCACTTCCGCTTCCACCAAGCACATTTTCAGAGTTGATATATCTTCTCACCAACGTCCTACTATAATATTATCATTCGCTGAAAGGCGACTGCAAAAAAAAAAAAAAAGAAAAGAAAAGAAAAAAAAAGATATAATAAAACATGTCTGTGCCTGGTCCGCTGTCTTTGATTATTCAATATGCAAAGTGATAATTCTCTCCGGATAAAAATATAATAAAAAGTTTACGATGACGCTATGTCGTTATTCAGAACTAGTGATGTACATACGAAAAAGAAACCGGATAGCACGGTAATGTATATTAGTCTGACAGGCTGAAAAATAACATAGCAGAAAACCGTAGCAACAACCATTACGTTAATGCATCGCTATTGTTTCAGTGTTCAGGGTGTCCGGCCCATTCTTCTCATTCTGACTTACGACATGTATTTTGCAATTCTCGTGTTTCTGACTCCCAGCCCTGCTGAAACCTTCCGCATATGCCATTCCAATAATTACGTATGTTGTCTTACGGAATCCCCGTATGGTCCATTATTTGCCATATATTTCCGAAAGGATAGTACGGTAACATATGCGATTACTAGAACAGCCCGCGAAACATTTAGCACGCGGAAACTTTCATTGTCGTGATTTAACCCGGCTAGTAAAGAAATCTGTTCACTGCACTTCCACGCAATATCCACGTTTTTTCGCACAAATGTTCGTTCAAATTCATCGAACTGTAAGGCGCAATCCATCAAAATGGATGCACCGGCATCCAGAATGTTAGACTACTAATTTCACAAACTTTTCTCAGTTAGGGCACGAGTTCAAGTTAAGAATGAAAAGAAGACACCACAAAACAGTCGGAATGGTAATTCCTAGACGGAAGACTAACCATTCGTGTTAAAGTAGTACGGACACAAAATTTTGAAAGTGAGATGACTAGTGGGATAGATTTGTGTGGAGACACACGCATCATTTACGAAATAAACAACGGATAATACAGCTTAAAACATATTTAAAATCGATCTCAAAGTTCGTGTCGCATCACAGCACGCGAAACGCGCCTCTGGTTTCCTTTCAAGGAACCAACCGCCACCTGCATCACGAGTTTGTGTTGGGTGCCGCGATAGAGGGGGGCAGGCTTGTACGGGAGTACAAAGGCTGGTGTCCTTGCCTCGGCAGTGCATTTTCGGGGGGGTCACGAATATTTACAACATCTCGGAGGGAGCGTTCGTTGAAAAGAGCTGTCAACACGCCGCTCACGTGCACGTGGTTTTTTGGGATCACGCAGCCAGCTATGTTTACACGAAAACCATTCCGGGTCCCGTCTCACTCAGCGCTCTGTGACACCGAAACTGTGACTGGGCAGTACAAAACCCTTTCCAAATAATTAACCGTCACGCGTTCGAGCACACGAGCTCGCCAGTCGTGACAAGTGGGCTACTTATTGCAACAGAAAAAACAAGATGAAAAATTTTTGTGTTAGTGCTCCTTTAAGTCCCAGGAGAAACCACAGATAAATTCAAATGTCTTTCAGTACTGTGCAGATGGAAGAAGAGAAGAAGTTGTAGGGAAGGAAAGGCAATGAGGTTAACCAGTTTAGGAAAAGCGGTTTGCTACACTACACATGGGAACATGATGGGGGGAGATTGAAAAAGGGAGAGGAAAGATTGAAACTAGCTAAAGCTGTGACTACGGTGGGTCTGATACAATGAATATTGCTACAGTGAAATCATATATCATTACCGGCTGTACTGAGCTATTAAAGATACATAGACTCAAAGATCCCGGTGTTTCTGTTATGGCGCGTTCACACTGTCATTCGGCGGCGAAAGCACGCGGAATCCTCTTCGAAACCATCGAAATCCGCCCGAAAAGCCTGTTCGGCGCCGATTGGTCCCGGACCGATTTTCGCGGCAGCTGCCGCGAGAATCCTTCACTGCAAACCAATTGGAGCACTAGTCGAGCATTCCAAAAACAGCGGCACGCTCGTGATATCGCAGGGGTCGAAGCATGTAGCGACAGCGAAGTCTGTCGCAAATGATACTGTAGTTCTCGGGAAGTGCCAAAGAAGACACAACGACTGTTGTCGTGATTAGCGTTGTTACTCTTTGCACTGCACCATGTCTCGATCTCGCAAAACGGGTAGCATTGTCTCGTCGCGACGAAGCTTCTCGCGTTTTGCAAATCAGGACGAACCAACCACCACTGCTAGCGTCGTTTCTGCTTCGGCGAAAGCATGTTTCTGCTCATCAGACCATAATAACCATTACCAGCCGTAAAATGGCGTGTCTTTACTAATAAATGATTTAGCGGGTGGACCCGCAGAGGGACTGATTTCAGTGTCTTCTTCACGGGCGTAAGGACAAGCCTATAGTCATAAATTTAAAAACGAACCATCGAAGCGTAGTAAATTGTTCTATAGAAACAGCGAAGTTCAAGAAAGAACGAACGTATGGGCAGGTAGAAAGTTTTAATGAAAAAAAATTGGCCGCGTATCTGCGTGCTTCGCTGCAAATGTCGTCGAAAGACGATAGTCTTGTGCCGGCAGTACTCCTATGTTTTGCCTTGCCTCAGACAGCGCCTACTCTTCGTTGAATTGGCCGCATCTGGCTGGCATTGATAAAATAGAGGCGGCGCTGCGCGAGATATGGACGCCATCGAAAAACATGAGCTTGTGCTAACCAAGGGCCACTGCCAGCGACAGCACTTTATCGTCGGCAAAGGGTTTTTTCGTGCAAAGCGTCGCAGTTCATGCACAGCTTCGCATTTTCAGCACAGCCTAAAAAACACTAGGGTCTTTAGAATTACGTGTATGTGTATTTTCTAATAAAAGAACACACGACCTGATACTTACATATTAATGTTGCACCTCAGGTATGCGTAGTATTTGCTTTTTGATCGAATATGTTCACAAGTATGAGCGCGAACACCAGTTCAAGATGGCTGGGCGTTCACAAATTAGTTAAACTTTGGCCCTGTAGCTAGCTGAATCGGGCGACAGACAGACAGACAGACAGACAGACCAAAATTTTTGCGTGTAAGTATCCCAAGAAAGACTATCGTCTTTAAAAAAATAGCGGAGCTTGCACTACGTCTCGCAAAGCTGGCTCACAGCAGAGCTGGTGGGCACCTAGCTGGTCATGGCTTGGCTAGGCTTTTACTCTCTCACCTGTTTCTTTCCCAACTTTACGTACTATATTATACATGGCTATGCCTGCTCCCGATTTGTTTTTATCCTTGTCTTTCAGTCTGTGTCTTTTTATCTCCTCTCTATCTCTATTTGTGTCTGTGTCCTTCTATCATTCTCTATCAGTCTTGCCTTCCTTTCTCTTTTTTCTTTATTTTCTATTTCATTTTACGTCTTTCTGTCTTGTTATCTCCCTGTAGTCGTTCACTCGCCTTCTATTTTTTTCACTCCTCGACCGTAACAGCTCTTGTGCGATGTCAGTGCACGTTAAAGAACACCGACGGTGTAGTTTGACATGTGCGTGTGAGTGTGTTTTAAAGACGATAGTCTTTCTTGGGATACTTGAACGCAAAAATTTTGGTCTGGCTGTCCGTCTATTTGTCTGTCCGTAACCTGATTCAGCTACTCAGCCAAAGTTTAACCACTTTCTGAACGCCCAGCCATCTTGAACTGGTGTTCGCATTCATACTTGTGAACATATTCGATCAAAAAGCAAATACTACGCATACCTGATGCGCAACATTAATATGTTACTGTCAGGTCGTGTGTTCTTTTATTAGAAAATACATAGGTACGCAATTCTAAAGACCCTAGTGTTTTATCAATGCCAGCCAGATGCAGTCAATTCAACGTAGAGTAGGCGCTATCTGAGGCAAGGCAAAACATAGTAGTACGGCCGGCACAAGACTATCGTCTTTCGACGACATTTGCAGCGAAGCACGCAGATACGCGGCCAATTTTAGATGTGAAGCATCTTATGGCGAAGCTTAATCCGGTGGTGGTGGTGGTGGTGGTGTGCCTCGAGGCCTCACTTACTGCGCATGCGCAGACCCTTTAAAAAAAATAAAAATAAAAAAAAAACCTCCTCTCCCCCTCTCTCTCCTCTAGGCATCCCTCCACGCGGCAACCACACCCTCACTGCGCATGCGCCTCCCCTCCTCTCCCCCTCCTACGCTCCCCCCTCTCTCCTCTAGGCATCCCTCCCCGCGCTCCCACTGCGCATGCGCGTCCCCCCCCTCTCTCTCCTCTAATACGCTCCCCCCTCTCTCCGCTAGGCATCCCTGCCCACAGCGTCCATACCCCCCACTGCGCATGCGCGTCCCCCCCCCCTCTCTCTCCTCTCCTACGCTACCCCCCTTTCTCGCCTCGCGACGCCGACGCAGGCAGCGTCTGCTAGCGAGTTTCTTGGTTGAAAAAACCGACTGCTCGCGCTGCACAACCGTTCACTGGCCATCCCGTATATATGGCAATGGATCTTGACCTCCAAGGTGGTGCCGGTGGGAGATTTCTCCTGTGCGTTGTTGAACAATAATAATTCGCAGCGTGTGCGTTAACTAAAAGCGCACTGTGGGTCTCTGTGTCCAGTCGGAGTCTTCTGTCTCTCATTGCCCATTAGCAGCGATTGGCATGTTCCAGTAGGAAACACCACTCCATCACTGCGTGCTTTGCGCCTCCCCAGTTTTCTCTCCTGCGCAACGCTGCGATAACGCCAGCGTCAACGCCGCCGCCAGTGTAAGCGTTAGCGCCTGCTGCTTCACATCTACACATGGTTCCCTTTAGCGGGAGATGGTGTAATTTTTTTTTATATATGTGTGCTCATGTGTTTTACTTTCCGTGTACTGCTGTTTGTATTTTGTTTCTGAACTTGTATGCGCAATATTCACTCAAGGGCTAAGGAGAAGCTGGCACCTCATTTTTGCGCCAACATTTCCTTATACATCATATCAATAAAAAAAATAACATCAGCTGGTCAAAATTTCCGAACTGCGGCGTGCCTCATAATCATATCGTGGTTTTGGCGCGTAAAACATCAGATACTACCGTACCAGCTCTGCTGTAAAACTCCTATAGCACGTATGTAACACAGAAATTCTGAGAATCCTATTAATCACTACACTGGCCTACTAAAAATTGACAAAGGCACACACGGGCGGCCTATGCACCGATTACGTGCCCGCACGTTTCAGCTTTTGTTTTTAATCATCTGTACAGAGTGCTTGGGCGGTACTTGAGCGCGTGCCGGTTCATGACCATGATAATTTTCTAGCTACGATCGACGCGCGGCAAACCTCAACCACAACAGCTTTGCTGTAAAAAATATATGAGCAGGCCTCGGAGCGTATCCTACAAGCGATCCACTACGCGTTCCATATGTGCGGATTCATTCCCATAATGACCAGACGTGTTGACTTCTATGTTGCCTCGTGCCAATTTGATTCAATGACGAGACATTACGAATTGCGTTCCGGACATTTCCTTTGTGTTACGATGGTGTTGTTATATATGCGAGTGTGAGTGTGTTTATCTTCCATGTACTACTTACTGTTTGTATGCTATTTCTCGTGTTTTATGTTCGATCGCCGCTCAAGGGATAAGGAGTAGACAGCGCCTTATTTGTGCGTCAATATCTCATTTTACATTATATCAGTAAAGAAAACGACGCTTATATAGAATGTACACAAGACAATGCATAGAGCTGTTATTGTCTCGCGTGTACATTCGCGAGAAATGTAAAAGCCAACGCGAGTGCGTAGCCGCTTAGTATACAGCTTTGGTAGCGTAATGAATCAGCTTAATAAAGCCACGGCGAAACATTGACATGTTCTTTCAAAGCCGGTGGCTCTTCGTGACATAAGGGTATGCTCTTTCAATTCAATTCAATTCAATTTTATTTCACCTCAGTGATGAGGTTGGGCTAGGCAGCGTAGCGGACGAAAGAGGATCCGAGTCCTATATACTATACTGCGTGGTTGCGAAATCACACAATCAATATTTTGGGATGCGACGGCCGCCGCGACGCTCCCCTGCTTCAGTGAATGCGTCTACTGTGATTTCATTCGCGCCATCACCATTGGATACGACACACTTGGACGGACCCACTTGCATCATCAGAGTAGGCAAGAAAGCACAGGTCTCAGCACAGCCGACGTGTTCACTGAAGCACAGGATCGACATCTGTGGCCACCGCCACTTCCGAATACTGGTGCTATAATGACGCAACGAGACTAGCGGACGACACGGCATGAAGAAAGGGCGTTCCCTGGCCTCGCGAGCAGCCACTAGGGCCTACAGCGCATGCGTAACGTTGCGCCGTTGCTTTGCCATGCTGCGCAGATGGTCCTGAGTGGCGAGCGCTCACGTACTTGCTTTTATATTTCTGAGCAATCTGCTTTCTTGGTATCTTCACACCCACGCTACCACAAAAAGAACTCGTACCTCCGAGAAACGCTCAGGAGTTAGATGCAACAAAAACCAAAGCAGTCAGCACTGCACGTTTACCACGACAGCCGCGAAAAACCAAAAGGTTGCGCACTGGGACCTATCGGACGAGCGAAATTGCGAGAAAGTGCTGCGTCTCGAATTCACATCTCGCTTCATTTCGGCTTCGTCCCGCGGGGTCGCATTCATCTCAGAAGTGCTTCGCATTGCAGAGATGTCAAGAGCATTTCCTCCCGGGATCAAAAACGATTGTCCCTGAGTCGAAGAGGCAACTCGGGTGATTTGTTGTTGTTGTTGCTCAGTGCTTCAGTAGCATCGCTGTCGGCCCAAGCGCTGTTACGCTAAACGGTGCCATTTGGGCTCAATCACAATTTCTCCCATCGCGCGCTCAGGAGGACTGGAGGAATGCTGAAGTTTCAACGACTGTCATTGTTCCGTGGTGTAAACTCCTGTTTCCACAAGTCGTTTCCCGAAAGCCACCGGAACGTCATCTGGAGAGTAATATGAGTCCGTCTGCTTGCGATTCCTTTGAGACAGTTGCCTCTGAGGCGCGCGATGACGAACTACACACACCCTGAAAGAGGGGATATAAACTAAGCGATTGCAGACTTCTGCGGACAACAGAAAAAAAAAAAAAAAAAAAAAAAAAAAAAAAAAAAAAAAAAAAAAAAGCTGCCTGTTTCAACATCATCCCCACTGTGACGACTTCGAAGCTTCTGCTGTAACGACTTGGCCGAAGTCTGTAACAAATGACATAGGAGATTCTGTAGCCCGTTAGTGCCCGCGGGAACCCGTGGTACTTCAAGGAATTCCGTCATTGCGCAACCTCGTGTGGAGCTCAAGAAAAGCAAAATCTGCGCACCCAATTCCATATACGATACCCATAAAAGGTTCGAATAAGCTCAGTGGTCCCAGTTGTCAACTCGAGCGCTTTCTCAAATGACTATGTACACGAGATTCTGGCTGAACAACCGCAATAAAAATGTTATTGTTTTTAACTTAGCCATGCAAGAGAAAATCCCAATAGAAGGTCGGCTATCTTACTAACACAAAATAAGCCCTGGCGACTAAGCAAATCTAAGGCAACCACAAGAGCGCTGCAGTCGCTGCTCTGGCTGGAACTCTGGACACCGGCTGCACTTCGCTCGGTCATCACATTTCGAGATAATGGTCTCTCTGGCAGACGCACCATTAGCCGCACGACATATTGCCGCCAAGACAGAATGCTATCCAACACGCAATGGCCGCGACATCTGATCAGCGTTGGTATGTACCGTAGGCTGAAAAGAAGCATTTAAAAAAGAAAAAAAGAAGTATTTGAAAAAAATTGAAAAGAAGCATTTGGGTTGACAGCCCGTCAACTTCGAAACTAAATTTGTCGGAAGGTGTGGCCCAAGTAAACGAGCAATACCTCAGATAACATGGTATTCATCGCTCCGTCACAAGCACCAAAATTGAAGCTACATGCTACCTCGCCATAATTTCCATGTTTCAACAGTTTTAACACCTGGTTCCTTTACTACGAGTTATCAGCAAAGCCTCAGTGAAGAGTCAAAAAGTACGCTTCATATTAGGCCTACGTTTTGTCGTAATTAACTAAACATAAGCCACTAAGTGTGTTTAAAATCTACGTCTGCGTGAATGCTGGTTCAAGCACACCGATCCAATCATGCAATCTCGTGCTCCAATTGTACAAATTTGGGTTTGGGTTTCATGAAAGTAATGCTACTGAAAATTTGTTCGTCATCTATTAAGATAATACGCCATAATGACGAAAATTTTCGATCATAATGGTGATATGTTAATGGACACCAACAGTATCACACTTACGATGCATCACCATAAATCACCATCACAATGGACGATTATGATGGTGGACGATGCAGAAATTTTTAGCAGGGGTGCCGCGGGAAAGCCACAAGCAAATTAAAAACACACATCTCAGTTTTGCACGTATGTACATACGTACAGCCGCCAATTTTTTTAAACCTGAACGCGCGAGCACCGACCGCTGAGTCAATAAGCGCCGGTTCTCGTCGTCCCGTTGTCTGGTTCTCGGAGCATCCCAGCAGAAGACAGCTGCACAGGCCTGTTAGTCGCGTGCATGCACGTATTATTGCGATAGCAATTATATGGACACTCGCGGCTGGTTTTCGCCGTCGGCGTCGGCGTCGGCGTAATTTGCCGTATATGTATATGTATATATATAATCGGCCCCGCCCGTGGTTCGTGAGCGTGAAAAGACGCGAGGGGGGGGGGGGTCCCTCGAGCGACCTTCGATTTTACGAGTGGGGGGCGCGCGCGTTATCTCCCCTTCTCGGCGGCCGACAGCGGGCGGAGGGGGGGGGGGGGGGCGACGTTCGATTTTACGAGCGCGGGCGCGGGCGCGCGCGTTATCTCCCCTTCTCGGCGGCCGGAAGCGGGGGGCCAGTGTACCCTTCTACGTGCTGCGCTCTCAACGCGAAGAGAATTCTCTTAAACAAGCGTTTTCTAGAGTTGCGTGAAATCGGATCCAAAAAGAGTTAGCTGCCAGCCTCACTTCGTATAACATTACAATTTTTTTGCTATCGCATTCATTGCTTCACCCTTGCGGTGAGACTGTGACTTTTTTTCGTTCATTTCGCCGCTGCGCTCAGTTATACTCCGCTTATCGACTGGTTGGTCGGCGCTCGCGCGTTCAGGTTCACAAAATGGGCGTACATACATACATACATACATACATACATACATACATACATACATACATACATACATACATACATACATACATACATACATACATACATACATACATGTATCTTTGTATGTATGGCTAGCAGCTAACTCTTTTTCACCCGATCTCGCGAAACTGCAAAACACTGGTGGATGGGAATACGGCCGCTCCCGGCAAAGAAGCAGTTCTCATGAAGTTTGTCGTATCAGTGGTCACAGCACGACGCAGTGAGATGATAGCGCGTAGAAGGTTATACGAGACGCGTTTGCTGATGCCTGCCGAAATAGCGCGCGCGTCAGCGCTCGCGACCGCGCCCTTATAGTCCAAGTTCACAGCTGCGGATATCGAGCCACGCAGCCCCCCGACGTATCTTCATGCTCCTTCGCCCAGCGAAAGACGGACAAGGCTTCCTTTCTTGTTGAGGAGCAACCGATGGCAGGCCTCGCACGCGGTGTGATGTAATCGCATGCGCCCTACGTACGATGGAGATGGGCAGCTTGTTTCATCTGTGCTCCAGCCGTGTTCCTCGCTAGCGCTCACGAGCTTTTACTAGCGGGTACAGCATGCAATGCGCGAACAAGTTACCGATTTGGGCTTTATACGGAACATGACAGCGACAATGAAAACCTGAACAGAGTGTCCATATAATTGTTATTGCAATCAAAAAGTATACAGTAACCGTGGAAGCGGGTTGGCCTATTTTTTGGAGAGCTGCATAGTCTTCACTGTAAAGAGTCCGTCCGTTGGAAGAATCAAATAATCCGGTTCCTCTTCCATTCGTTCCACTCCATATCTCCTCGACACTTATTTCTTCATAAAACATGTGTACAATTGGAGCACTAAGCGTTGAGCCCATCAGAATTTCGAGCTTGTTGGCTGCCCTCTGTTAGTTCGCCTTGCGTAATCGGAAACACAAAACAGTGCAAAGTAAGTTCATCGCGCACGGTAATCACGCGAGGTGAGGAAGAACGGGTGGGCAGATGCATGACAAAGCAGGGTAGGAGACAATTCACAACTGATATTTCTCGTATATGGACCAATAGAAAGTATTTGCTCTAATCATGTCACGTGAATCCCCGTTCTGGCGTAATGTCAAGGGCGGATACCGCGCTCGATATTGTATTTTCAGAGGCTGTACTGGGGCCGTTATAAAGACAGGGTGTGAAAACACGGACGCAAGAAAGTAGTCCAGACACCGCAAACGCCGCCACCTGAAAAATCGTACAGCGGCGGAAAAGAAGGATAGACAAAAAAAAAAAAATTAACACCTTTGCACCAGTGGTGCCAATCCTGAAGGAAGCGCGGAGTTGGGCAGCCTTCTTGGTATCTCTTCGGTTTTTTTCTTTTTTCCTTTCTTTCCTCTTCTCTTTCTTTCTTTTTCTCTGTTTCCTTTTTTTTTTGTTTTTTTTCTCATTGTTTACTGATTTCTTCCTCTCTCTTTATTTATTTATTTCTCTTTCTTGCTCTTTCTATTCTTCCTATTTTTTGCTTTCTTTCTCTCTCTTTCTATTTTTTGCTTGATTCCTTTTCTTCTATTTTTATACCTGGCTTTGCCTGCGTTATGCCAAGCGACGACAGCATACGACAACCCGGGCCCCTAAACTGGTCCGCACTTAACGTCATCATCATTGTGCTCGAAGAACTAGAGGAAGAAGACTTCTCCTTGGCGCGAGCGGGCGCTCAATATGCGACAGATGGCTATACTATTTGTGGTTTTTCCTGCGTTACGTCAAGCTACGACAGCATACGATGACAGCATGCGATGACTGCATACGACAGCCCGGGCCCTTAAACTGCTCCGCACTTAAAACACTTATGTGCGCATTCCCGGGCAAGAGGCGATACCGATCAGTCAGTTGCGCGTGATGGTCAACGTCAGAGATAACTGGTCACTCTCTTGACTTCACCCTTATGTTTTCACGCCGTGTCTTTTTAATGAATACCTACCAACTAGCTCAGCTATCAGTTATTGTAAGTGTTTCATTGCCTTTACTTCTTTATTTATTTATCGACTTGCTCGAGTAAAAAAGTAAGAAAAAAAAGTGCATTAAACCATCGATACATATTACTTATCTATTTGATTTATCTATGTACAATGTAGTAGCCCCGAGACTCCACGAATATGCTATCCAGCGAGTTGGATCGTCTCCCTTTAAGGCTGTAGGACTCCGCAGCGTTGAGGTCAGGCAATACTCTTGAGACTTCTGGAGGAAAGAAACATATGTACGACAACTTCCGGGGAGATATTCTCGATGTGACCATCTGAAGAAGATGTTCACAGTCCATTTCGGCAGAGCGCATTCAGTTACTCGAAAAAGCGGTTGGCCGTGATGTTTGCTCTTGACCACGTCGATGCGTCCACCACGGTGGTGTAGCGGTTAGGGCGCTCGACGACTGCTGACCCGAAGGTCGCCGCTTCGATCCCGGCCGCGGCGGTCGCAATTCGATGGAGGCGAAATGTCAGAGGCCCGTGAACTTTGTGATCTCAGTGCACGTTAAAGAACACCAGATGGTCAAAGTTTTCGAAGCCCCCTACTACGGCGCCCCTCAATCATACCGCGGTTTTGGGACGTTGAACCCCAGATATTATATATATATATATATATATATATATATATATATATATATATATATATATATATATATATATATATATATATATATATATATATATATATATATATATATATATATATATATATATATATATATATATATATATATATATATATATATATATATATATATATATATATATATATATATATATATATATATATATATATATATATATATATATATATATATATATATATATATATATATATATATATATATATATATATATATATATATATATATATACCACGTCAATGCACCGAACCCGTCAGCACATTCCCAGCGTAAGAAGAAAGTGGACGAAATTCACAGGAACAGGAACTTGTTTGTCAAGTCTGAACTTGCTTATGAATGTGTCCCAGATGTTTGAGAACCATGCAGGGAATGCGTACCGACCTTCGCAGGTGCGTTAGACGGGCGGTCGCATTAAACCTAATTCCATAGCTTACCCAATCAGAATTTATGCACAGCCTCCGAGATGTACGCCCAAAAGCGGATGTCTGGGCGCTGCGTTCGTTGCGTTGAAGCGCATTTCGTCCCTCTCATTAGTGTCGAGAGTTGTGAAAGCTTTGTGGCATCAAAATGACGTTCCGGAAGATGATCCGGAAACAGGGAGCGCACTGGTCACTGAACTCCAGCCAATGAGTTGCGGCCGAAATGGACAGTTCACTAGGGGGGACACATCGAGCCATAAAAAATGAAACAGGAGCATGCTGGAAACTTTCACCAGAGCTTGGAGCACGAGGGGGGGGAGGGGCGTCGGAGGAGAGTGGTCTGTGGACGTGAACCGTTCGCTCGTGAATTTTCTTTTATTTACGCGTGAGCTTACCATGAAAAAGGGAAACAAACAAGAGCATGATGGGAAGTGTGACACGAGCCCGAAGTGGTAGTGGCTTCGGAGGAGGTTAACTTACGGATGCTAGGCGTGCTCTCGACTATATTTTCCCTCTATGGTTGAAGCCCATTCCGTTCCTCCAATTTGAGTCAAGAGTTGTGAAAACTTCATGACGTAATATTGACGTTGAAGAGGAAGAATCGGAAAGAGGGGGCACGCTGCTGGCCGAGCTTCCACCAATCAGCGGCGGCTGAATGGAGAGTCCATTACACCGACACATCGAGAAAAGCTTGCCAAGTGAAGTGCTGTATTTTATGCCCCGGTTCCCCGTTCGGGTTAAAACGAAAGGCTACCGGCGGCGCGCCGAAGATATTGCGCGGCGGCGGCGGCGGCGCGGTCACTCTGAAAATTTCGGCGGCGGCGCGATCGGCGTGAGCAAAAACAGGCAGCGGCGGCGGCGTGGCGCGGCGGCGCACAGCTCTATATGTATGTATGTATGTATGTATGTATGTATGTATGTATGTATGTATGTATGTATGTATGTATGTATGTATGTATGTATGTATGTATGTATGTATGTATGTATGTATGTATGTATGTATGTATGTATGTATGTATGTATGTATGTATGTATGTATGTATGTATGTATGTATGTATGTATGTATGTATGTATGTATGTATGTATGTATGTATGTATGTATGTATGTATGTATGTATGTATGTATGTATGTATGTATGTATGTATGTATGTATGTATGTATGTATGTATGTATGTATGTATGTATGTATGTATGTATGTATGTATGTATGTATGTATGTATGTATGTATGTATGTATGTATGTATGTATGTATGTATGTATGTATGTATGTATGTATGTATGTATGTATGTATGTATGTATGTATGTATGTATCAGTAGCGTAGCCAGAAATTTTTTTTCGGGGGGGGGGGGGGTTCAACCATACTTTATGTATGTTCGTGCGTGCGTTTGTATGTGTGCGTACATATATGCGCAAGCAAAACTGAAAAATTTCGGGGGGGGGGGTTGAACCCCCCCCTTGGCTACGCCACTGGTATGTATGTATGTATGTATGAATGTATGTATGTATGCATGTATGTATGTATGTATGGTCGAAAAAATCAGCGCTTCTCACAAGACACGAGTTCACCCAATTGCCGTGCTTGAACATCTTTCCCTCGTGTAGACGACAGAAACGCGCTGGGGAAAAATAAAGGGCACACCCTAACGAGCTTACGAAACTAAACGAGTAAAACCCAGGGAGAAGCGCGGACCGAAGGGGCCGGGCACGTGTCCGCGAAACGCGCGCCGGACAACCATCGCCGTACGCGAACGAAGCCGTTAAAGGAGCGTATACGAGCGCAGCCAGGCAGCGACTCCCCCCGATCGATGCCCTCTTTCACAGGAGGTGGGAGGAGGCAAGGTGTATAGAGATGGTTGCCGACTACACTCGAGCACGAACGAGGGAAAATGAAGGCAACAAATAATGCAATACCAGCTGCGTGCTACAGAGCTCCTGCGTATGCCTCTGCCGAGACAACTGGGACCTCCTCTAAGAAACGTACTCCGTACGTGCAGTGCTTGTGCCGAGATCCACGCTATGATGAGGCACAGGTAGAGGCCATAAAGAAGATCCGCCCCGTTGTTTGTGGGCGCAGCGGATGGGATCGCAAGGGGAAACCACTGCAGCACTCTCTGTATGGTGCCTCCTGGTGTATTGATCGTATCGTCTTCCGAGATTTCTTTAGAAGCGTGGCATTGGTCGTATGAGCAACTTGCGTCTTTCTCGAATCAAGTGGGCGTCTTTACGATGCTGAGACAGGTGGCCTTCTTCGCACAGCGATTGACGTAGCATACGGGCAGTGCGGCTCGCTTCGTCGAGTAAGGTTCGCTCACGAGAAGAGGACAGATTGCTCATCGCCGCCATCATGCAGTACACAATGCTGACTATGAGAAATAAAATGGACGCGTGCAGATATTAAAAGTACACTGGAACTTCCAATGTAGCAGTGATGCCTGCTGTTAATACACATACGTATTTTTTTTATGCCAGAGTGCGCCTCTCTCTCTCTCTGTTTCGCAGTGCGTCGTTTACAATATTTGTACACTGTTGACGAAAAACAATTCGCACAATACGCACATATGTGTTCAAATGCCCTAATCTTGCAAAATTAAGGCGTATAAACTTGTACATAAGGAAACCCTGTCTTATAAGCAGCTGCATGCAAAACGTAGCCGGACATAGTAGCCAGTGAACAAAGAGTTCAGCAACGCGGCTTCGAATTTCCATAGCCACAAAATTAATCGTCACATCTTTCTAGACGGTTGTGCTCGTTGTCACCCGTCAACCATAAATTATCTATCAGACTATCGACAAGACGTCGTCTTGTATCCTGACAAAGGAGATGAAGTCGCGCTTTCCAAATCGCATCATAGGCAGACCACAGCGACTCGTAGTTTGCCTCGTGCTGGAATGTAGCCACACCGTTTTCTTTTTTTCTCTTTCTTTTGCGGGTTGAGGGCAGGACAAAAGTGTTTACGGTAATGTTTAAGAAGAAATAAGTGCTTTTAGTGCACAACCATTTCAGTTTCTCTAGGAGGCGGAAATCGTGTTGGATGAGGACCCTTAAACACCAACTGTGTCCATTCAAGATCACAAGTGCCCCAACAGCGAGCTTTCTGCACGATTTTCAATGCCACATCAAACTAATAAATTTGCCTTAGAGTTTACTGCGAACATCTATCATCACGTAAGCCTCAATATACCGGGTGTTCAAAGTTAAGCTTCCTCGTTTTATTAAAATTCGGCACTGGGAAGAACATGAAAACCACCTTTACAGATAACATATATATCCTGGGGGGACACAAAGTGAGAAGTTAATTATCACTGTCAGGAGCCCAATTAACTCAGATTCATTAATTAACTTTTTAGTGACTGCAGCAAGCAAGCATGTTTATATTGAAAAGTTGAAGGGAGTCGTGTTTATACACAGTTCCATTTGGACGAATTTTTCTAGCATGTCTGTGCTCCGAGATATCCCGCTGCAAAGTTTAATTGATTACGTATGCAGGGCGCTGTGGATCAGCGCAATGTTCCTCCCCGATGTGACGAACAGTCATTGCTTGCTATCGCCAGCCAGTAGCAAAAGGGTAACCGTTATCATCTTTGCCTGTGCCTTCGACCCGTTATCAGATTAAACGACGCAAGCAACTGCCACGGCCCACCGGGGAGGAGATTGCGCCGCCGCTGATTGTCTCGCATGCGTAATCAGGTAAACCACAATTAAACTTTGCAGCGGGATATCTCGGAGCACAGAGATGCCAGAGGAATTCTTCCAAATGGAACTATGTATAAATGCGACTGCCTCAAACTTTTCAATACAAACATGCTTTCTTGCTGCAATCACTAAAAAGTTAATTATTGAATCTGAGTTAATTGGGCACCTGAAAGCGATAATTATTGTCTCATTGCATGTCCCCCCTGGATGTATAAGTTATCTGCAAAGGTGGTTTTCATGTTCTTCCCAGTGCTGAATTTTAATAAAACGAGAAAGCTTAACTTTGAACACCCGGTAGATAAAGAAGTGCTTGGTACGTTGGTTTCTAGTGTTAACGTCCCCAATCAATTCAGGCCATGGCGCACGCCGTATTGAAATTTTATTCAAAAAATTTGAAATTCCACTTAGTACTCCGAATACTCTGTCCTTTGGGGCTGCTTCATTGGAATTTAGCGACAGGAACGTCTGCGGGGCCCTGTGCGAATTCCTGGGTGACACAAGGCGACTACCTTGCTAAGTCATTGATCAGCTCTCTTCCCAAACCAAGATTAAATTCAGCATTTCATTATTACACAGCATAAATTTAGCCTACTAAATAATCATGTATAATGAATAACTTTAAGTCCTTCGAAAAATCGTATTAGCCTAATTTCTTTCGTTTTAAAACTTTTCTTCATATAAAAAGTTATCATATTCTATTAAAAAAAAACAAAGAAATCACTTTCACTTTTCCCTTGCATAGATCCTAATTTTTCACTTACATTAAGCGCCGGTTCTTGGGCAATCCCCCGTAGTGGGTAAGAGCCAGAACAAAGGAGCCAGAACAAAGGACCCTCCCAGGCTGAGCTGCCTGGGCGGGTCCTGCGTTCCCGGTAAAGCCAGCTGTGCCGTCAGCTAAGGCTCGTGTTCCTGAGACAAGTATTCACCCGGCGTCGGTGTGTTCCGGTGCGGCAGAGCTGTGCCCTCGGTTTGTCCTGTGCTGGGCCTCCGTCCCGACTACTACCCGAATCTACCACGGCAACGTCGTCGTGCGGCCCAACGTGCCGTGAGTGTGCCGTCGCTGCGACAATAGACGCTACCGACAAGACGACATACTGGAGCATGTTTGTGTGTGCTTGTGCAACGGATCTGTCAGTTTCGTCCCGCATACAGATTAAAGCCTCTATGTTTCCATTAGTCCATCCTTGCGTGTAAGAGGCCTGAGCCCACAACATCATCCCAGATTCCCATAATATGCAATACCTGTGTCCATGTTTCTAACTTCTGGACTCGTGTACGGAACCTTGTGTTCGTATATGGACTAATTGCAGTTTCTTATGTATACTTAATGAAAAAGCCGCGCAAAACATACGAGGACCATGAGGAAACACAGCAGACAGGCGCAAGCTCCTCCTGTTTCTTATTGTATCTGTAACCCACTGTATACTGTAAAAAAAAATCTTGTGAGAAAAACAGAAAATGCATGGCAAACTTAGTGACATAACAGTCCTGTTCTTGTCTGTTTTCTGTATTCCATTTCGCAGTAATTTTGCGTAAATTGTCTGTTATTGCTTTTTTAGTTTTTCTACAGAGATTTCTCGTTTCTGATTTCTTCCTAGAAAACAGGATTTTGTATTTGCACACATTTTTTCTGTTCTATAGAAACTTTCCCTTCCTAGTACCGAGTTCAAATAACAAAGTAGTGCACGCTTTGTTCTCAATGGCTTCCGGAATCCACAATGCTTTGCGCCATTCCCTGTAACTTTATTGTAATGCGGCACAGGCACCGCTCCTTTCATTTCCGTCTTAGCGTTCGTTACCCTCACAGAACCTCTTAACAGAAGGCACATTCCGTGACCGCCAACATGCATCTGGTGTTTGTCGACTTTGGCATTAATTTTTCTCAAAGTCTGAATTTTACTAATTTGCAAGATGATCAGTGTCGGCTTCACGATTGGCTCTAGAGAGGGCTTTTATTATACCAAGAGTAACACTTTTGCAGCGGATGGAGCACGATAGCAAACTTTTAGGCGAATTGATGTGATGCCCAAGGTCTTGAGAGCTCTAACGTAACTTTTCTGTGAAAGAACAGGTAAAATCGAACAACGTTTGGTATTTATTACGAAGTGGCTCTGATGTTTACAGAAACTATTTGTTTACAGGGTTGAACTGACAAATTACATCATTTGAAAAACAGAGTATCCATTTTTTGCCGAATCCAAGAAATTTCATGTAGGTAAAACAGAAAATATCTGTAAATTTTATGTTATTTAACATACATTTTTTACAGTGTATGCCAAATGATGTGACAGCTGGCGCAAGACAGCGTAAATTCGAGATTATTCGCAGAGGCCTCTGTCCTTCAGCGGACACAGAAAATGCTGAAAATAGACCGATTATGCCGATGAGAAATACCCTCGATTATTTATGGCTGCTCGATTCAGACACTAGAACGTGTAAACAAGAACAGTGCTCTCCCGAAGTCCCCTTCGGCGACCATGTAGGCAAGCAAATCAAAATACAGTCTACTCTGAAAATATTTAGAGACCTATGCTAAGTTGGCTGGGACACTATAAAGAGAAACACGAGTCTACGGTGCCTTTGCTAACCTTACTCATCTCGTGACAGACGCTAGGATTGTCAACCAGCTATCCGAGGTTTAGCATTGAAATAATAAACCCCTTAAGAGTAAAATACTAGGAAAACTTAAAAATGATTCTTTCTATTCCTGTATTACAATTTAAGAGGGGGAAAAAAAAGGTCGTTTGACTTTTCTGTGGGTCCTGACTTGCCACATATATAACGCTTTTTAAAGCCACACTTTGACGCTATGTTAAAGAACCGTACGTCTCACGACTTTCCGAAGAGTGTAACGACCTCCAGAGAGAGCTCAAGTGTCTCTTCACGGAGAGTTATTGATTAGCCAGGACTCGAAAGAAGAAAGAGTTAAATGACTGTTTTTTTTTGTGTCTCAGAGTGTATTCCACGTAATTGCTTATAACGTTTTAATACATTATTAACAAATTAATTAATTAATTAGTCAATCATCTACTATTAATTACTTAATTGCATTAGTTAGCTAGGTTGCGAAAATACCAATGTTCAGCCGTCACGGTGAACTTTGGTTTGTACTCCGATCAAGAAAAAATTATGGTACGCAGATGACAAAAAAGCAAGTTACCCAGATTACTTAATTCACTACCTCATGCTTTCTTGGAAGCCACAAAGATAACTCTGTTTCAATTGGTATTGCTCTACAGGTCACTCTTTTAATTCAAAATGGGGCATGGCGCTAATACACACGGACGAGCAAGATACAACAGGACAAGCGCTAACTTTCAACTGATTGTTTAATCATATAACCAACTAGCCCAAAAAGCCACGTTGACACTCTATTAAGTTGTTTTTGTTGGAAGTTACAACTACCTTAAAAAAGGTTGTGTATTGATCATGCTGTCAAATCACGTTGTTCGATGAACGACTCTCTCTTCCCATTAAATTTATTTATGTAGGCTATATCATTTTGTACTGCCTTTCTTTTTAATAGTTGTCTAATTGTTGTCACACATTGTAGATGAAATGGTCACTGTTCACACTGAATCGCGTCACCTGTAACATGACCGCTGCTCGCTGCCGCCATAAAGCAACGGGGGATAAGAGCTTATCAAGCTACTTATAGCAGCTTGAGAAGCTTTTACGTAGCTTTTATCATGGCCCCTGCCACTGTGCAACCATGTTTACAATATAAATAAATAAATAAATAAATAAATAAAGCAGGAAAGAAAGAAAGAAAGAAAGAAAGAAAGAAAGAAAGAAAGAAGGAAAGAAAGAAAGAAAGAAAGAAAGAAAGAAAGAAAGAAAGAAAGAAAGAAAGAAAGAAAGAAAGAAAGAAAGAAAGAAGTTTTTTGTAATCTATTTCAGTTACTTGAGCGGATGTACGGGGTTGTTCCTAAATAAATACAAAGGAAAGAGTAGAGAAGGAAAGAAAGGAATCAAGGTTATTTAAACTTAGTTCGCGTCGGCTACACTACATAAATGAAGACTGGAACGGGGAAGTAAAGCAGAGTGAATTATTGTGGCGTCCCCGTATTACTGAATGACTTCCGCACACTCGTGCTTTAGTACCACACATTTCATTTAGTTCACTGGGAGAACCCGTATCTATTACATAAAGAGGGAATGTCTATATGTGTTTGATAATGACTGAATGCGGAAAATAAAACAAAAAAAAAACATTCGTCAATGACATGCACTGGTGACAATATATGAAAATAAAAAGGAAAGAAATAAAAAAATCACAGCATATCCACGGGGTGAATGATGATGAGGGGCGAAGCTCCGGAGGGAATCATCAGTAAACCGTGAAACTCTTCCGTGAAATTCGTCCAGTACATCATATAAAGAGTGTGAAACACCGTGTATATATTAAACATCAAACTTTTATTGTACTGTTGGTTTACGTGGTCCCTTCATTATCACCGCTTTGTGATCGGTGAAATGCAGGGAAAGTGGTGATGTCACATATGGCACGGTAGTGGGGCCATATGTGACATCACCACATATGACCTACCTACGGTGGCTACCTACTACTACTACATACTACAGAGGAGGGACAGACCCACACCCTAAGGAGCTTCGCCCCTAAAACAAGTCAAAACACGGGAGCTGTATCCAGTATGGAAGGCATGGTTATGAGAAATGCTGTCTTAGGTTTTTGGCGCAGAAAGGTGTTGTTACTGCATACTACCATTCAAGGGACAGTTATGCTACGCTCCGTGCTTCGTTTAAGTCTCATGTTCCGTGCGCCCATGTGACAGGAGCAGATTTTTTGTTTTGTTCCCAAGCTTTATTCTGAAGCTCTTTTATGCAGCATATGTTGCATTTTCGCGTTCTAAGAACCCTCACGATTGGTAATTGGACAATATTTAAATGTTCGGCAAAAAACTACAAAGTGCGAGCATCACGTCACGGCATGCCACCTCTAATTTCAGAGGAGAGGGTATTTTTCACTTTTATAGACCAGATTATTTTTACTCTCGCACCCACGCTTGGAGCAAGCATACATAATCTTGACCCCAGTTGTCATCTGTCCGCGAGGCCAGCGTAGGGGCTGCGGAATGGTTACGTCACAGCTGATGGCGAGCGAACACTGGCGGCCATCATGCGATAAGAACAGGCTGAATGCTAACGTAGTCGTTCGTTCCACGTAATCAGCAGCCCCCCCCAGCAAAGATGGCTGCCTCCGGCAAGCAATGAAAATTCTGGTCTATATAGTTGTCACAGCACGTACCTACAGAATGGTCATGACATTACGCGCACAATGCTTCGTCACGATAATTTGTAATTTGCGCAGTACAAGAATTGTCTTTCACCCTCCCTCTACCTGAGAAAACGAGAAAAACATGCCAAGATCAAAAAAAAATATTTTTCTCAATTTGTAGAGCTTTCTTTTTTTTGAATAGAACGGTACCATTCTTTCCATTCAACGGGGTTCCTTTGTTTCACTAATCGCGTAAAAAAAGATAATTCGAAGGCGGCTTAACAGCTTGGCAATAAAATAAAAGCCGAGGCGCAAATGGCCCAGCGTGGACTCGTGTGGCCATCTAGCGTCAAGAAACACAGGTATGACGAGTATGTCAGTTAGTTAGTTAGTTAGTTAGTTAGTTAGTTAGTTAATTAGTTAGTTAGTTAATTGGTTAGTTAGTTAGTTAGTTAGTTAGTTAGTTAGTTAGTTAGTTAGTTAGTTAGTTAGTTAGTTAGTTAGTTAGTTAGTTAGTTAGTTAGTTAGTTAGTTAGTTAGTTAGTTAGTTAGTTAGTTAGTTAGTTAGTTGGGTTTTGTGGCGCAAGAGCAACTAAGGCTATACTGCGCCAGACACATGGTGGAAAAACCTACAGAGAACTACTATACTATGAGAACGAATATGAGATGCGTGCTCGGCGATGACAGATGGGATATTACGAATGGTGTAGCGTGGCTGTAGAGAGGCCTAAGAAAACTTGCTGCGTAAACGCGTAAAATATATATACTCTAAAATTATGAACGTGATGCGTAAGGTGGTCAATGTATATGGTTGGTGCACAAGGTCATATTGTCAAAACCGCGTAGGCGTTTACATAGCACTACTGCCCATATGACGAGTATGGTCTTCATTGGTTGCGTGTGGCACCAGCTTTTTGATGATGATAGGCATAGTCGTCACGGGCCATTTTTTTTTTTACAAAACCCCATGACTGTATTCGTTAACGGCAGCGAAATGATTTTAATCGCTACATCGTCATGAAATGAAGTTTCATAAATTTATTTCAAAATAAATACAGGCTATACGCTTACTTCCTCTTTCACACCTCTTTAACGATACACATATATTCGATAATAGTAGAGAGCTTGTTGCCTTATTCGCATTCGATTCGCATTAGAGCCAGAGAGAGGCAGAACTCTTTAATGAAAGGCGGAGAAATTAGAAGGTGTATACAAATCACTTAATTGCTAGAAAACTTCAATATTTGCATTCCCCTAGTGTCTAGAGTTTCTCGCGAAAACAATGAATTTAGTGCTTCAGTATGACCGCCTACATTTGCAGTCGTATCACTATGGTTTAAGCGGGAATACAGCTTGCTAGGTGGCTGCAGCAACGAACATCATGATACCGCATGATAACAGAATGAACGCAGGAGACAGAGGAGTTCTGTTATACGACAAGATGCAAGCATCTGAAGATATATGGATAGCTTTTCATGTTGTCTTACTCGAAGTTTCCACCACTATGATAACGCCAGTGCCGCGTCGGACCTAACCCAACGGCCCACACACGCTCGAAAGGCCAGAACAACATGCCCATCACGGCCAAAAAAAAAGAAAGAAAAAAGAAAGAAAGAGCTCAATAGCGTCTCAGCAGGTCGCCTGACAAAGGTATAAAAGAGCTGTGGCAAAGCCTCCAATGTAAACTTGGGATAGGATAGTGATTGAAGTTGTTGACGCCACAAGTTTCAACACATAAAACGAAGCGTTAGGATCAGCAGAGCAAAAGATACCATCGGAACATACTCAGGGAGGAGGAAGAGCAGCCGAAAATAACCTCCGCGTCTTTCACTTCAGTTTCCTCGTCATTCGCTCCTTACTATGTATTCAATCCTCAGGGAGTTCTCGGAAGTGTTTTTCGGAGGCGTCCTTATTTGCATTGCGCATGCGTAAACAGGACCTCGCGTCACCTGGCTGGTTCGGAATTTCCTGTCGCCGTTCCGATCGTGAATTGTACGACGTCCTTTATTTTTTCTGTGATGCTCCGCTGTGCGGGTTGAATTTGTCTGAACTGTGCGTCAGCCACCTGGTAAGGTAAACAAAATGCCCATGTTTTGCGCAAGCTCAACAAGCCCAAATGAGCGTTCTTCTTTTGTTTATCAAGGAGGTTCTGCTAGAGAAAACTTTCGTTGTTCTATCTCACTCTCTGCTATCTTTTTTTAGCGCAGTGTATGCCGTTATAGATAGAACAGTCTCGTTTCTAAGCTTGGTATGGAGGTTCTCGAGACGCTTCCGCAGCCGTCACTGCTTGTTCGTTTTCCACAATGCCGCCGTCAAACCTGTCATTTCTTTATTTCCTGAATGCCACACCCCCCCTCTCTTACCCCCCTCCCCCCTCCCCCCCTTTCCCCCCCCGCCACACCCCCCGGGCCCTTCATCCTTCCGTTTGTCTGGGCATTCCGTCTCGAGAAAATTGCCTGTTCAGTTTTTCACGAAGCTTTTTTTTTTATGTTCTTGTCGACGAAACTGAAAATACAGCGCCAGTAGTGCATCCCTTATGGTGATCTCGAAAGACGCGACTGGTAGTGCAGTGCCTTCAAAAACAAAAAAAAAAGTTATTACCATTTTCTGTGTCAATTTATGCGTTCAATGAAGTTGCAAACGTATGGAACCATTGCAACTTTTACAACTGCACAGCGTGAAGATTTAGCGGTTAATAACTCGTGTAACATCCGTCTCCACCTGGACTGTTCGCGTCAATAAAATCTCTGGGAATAATTGCCACTTAAATCCTTCGTGTGATCCTGCATGAGAGAACTGCAGTTTTTTTCCGCCGCATACGATAAAAAAATTGAAGGACACTTTGTACATTCCAAAGTGTGTTCGGCGAAAGCGTGTGGCCATCCACTGACTATGCCATGTCTTTTTTTCTTTTACACTCTCACTGGGATAACACACAAACCGAATGTGTGCGTGTTTTCTTTTTTTAATTTTTTACCGCGAATCGCAGCGAGACGCGAGACTAATCTTCCTCCGTTCGCATGCGTTAGTATTTTCTCGCGCTTTGCGCATCGTGCAAACGCCATCCGCGTTCCAGCTCTTAAATTGACGGACCCTTTGTAAATTCGAAAGTGTATTCCGTGAACGCCTGTGTCCATTGAGACGGCGTCGGTCAGAATGATTGCAAACTCTGGGCACAGCGACGCTACGCAAGCAAAGCGCGAGCGCTATAGAGTCCGACGCTACCGGCGTCCGTTTGCGCATCCCGGCGACCACCTGGCTCCATGCCAGAGCTCGGATGGACGGACGGACAGACAGACGGACGGACGGACGGACGGACGGACACCGGACGGACACCGGAAGGACGTGAGCATAGGACATTAAAGGCTTTCGCCTTAAAAGCTGCTATATCTGAAGGAGTGCCAGCACCCTTGTACGAACATGTAGCATAGCTCTGACCACAATAACCATAATAAGAGGCCTACTCGGCGTGCCCATTAAAGCTAGGAATTGTTAATGAAATAAATGTTGGAGACAGGGATCTTTTTTATCATCAGCCTTTCTGTAATATTCGTGCATTGATCGGTTGTCTATAAAAGGGTCGGTAAAGCGTAGAGCCATCGGCCTACTATGCCATCAATCATTCACGCTCAGGCATCATTTCGCAATCATGCAGGGCTTCCTTGGGGGCCAGTAAAGTCATTTGCAAGCAAGTGCCCTTCGAGCTATAGCGTTTGGTTGTGGTTGAACTACATATTTATTTTCGCTCTCTAGAGCCTTCCTTATATTTCCGTGTCTGCGTTCCCCTTTCCAAATGCAGGGTTGCAAACCGGATATTTATCTTCCGTTTAACCTCCCTGCATTTCCGCATTACAATTATCTCTCTATCTTTACAGTTGCAAGTGAGATATATAGGGTGCCATATTTCGGAATTGTAGATGATATACGTTGCTATGATGTATATCACGCCGCATTAAAGCGTGGAATCCTAATAATAAGTCATCGAAACGATTGTTACGAAGTCGAAGTGCTAAGCACACACATATTCACAACATGTTTACGGACTTGACACTTATAACTTCTAATAATCTTCCTTTGATTCGTTCATTTCATTCTTTTATTTTTATAACTACTTTGAGGTTAGCGGAGAGCCGGAGACAGCCGAAGCGACAAAGCGATGTGAAGGAGGCGCTTCTGAACCAAGAGCAGCAACAGAAGTGGGCGTAGAAAATGTTCGATTATTAAATTCATTAAGTATCTCGGTGCCTGGTTACACAAGCAAACATGAACACATCTCAATCAACGACCCGCCGAGAATTTTATCTTAGACTGATGGGGTCGAGTGGTAGCGGGGCAACCACTTTTACGTGCCATCTGAAGTGCGCCATTTCTCCAATTGCTGTCGTCGAGTGTGTCAAAACCATCCTGGTTAGCGTAAGGAGACATTCTACGGGCAACGCGCAAGGGGATGGCACCAATTCGCGTGCGCATCACCCACGTTTACGGAGTGAAACACCACTGTAACTACCTGAAACGTTCCTGCATTGCAGTTCTAATCTAACTGGTCCATCCGAATTGTTGTCTTACTTTTTCTTTAATGCGAAGCATTTCTTAGCGAACAGCAGGCACTTTGAGCGTTTCTATCTACGTATCTATTGTCGCGTGGTTGTGACGTTGACGAAGGCAGAGACGGCTTGTCCAAAATGAAACTCTTTATTTGGCCGAACTTGCGGCCGGGAAAGTGGGAACTCAAACTACAGCAAGCAATGCGCGCTGTACTCTGATATTGGCGAGCAGAGTGTCGGCCTTCGATAAGACTGATCCGTGGCAAGGAGCGTCGGCATTTATACACGCGGTATCGAACATTCCAGCGTCATCGCTGGTGGCTGCGTTTCTTCTAGAATAAACTCAGCTGTTCGCGTTCGCGCGCTCAAGCCTATCTGATGATCTTAAAATAGTCTGGAATGTTCCTAGATATTCTAGCGCGTTGCAAGGCACTATCGGCATCTGCGATGGGCCGGTGATATAAAACGTGAGAAAGGAGTGTGGAACTTTCTATCTAGCCGCCTACGTCTGGGTGCTCTAGTGATCTCCTCCTCAACTTGAGGTATAGCTGAATTCGTATAGGAGGGCAAGAGGGTTGGACAAATATGTCTGGCTGGTCGTGACTTGAATAACGTGAAAATACCGTTGTGTACCTCGTCAAACCCTTTCCACGAGACACGTGTGGCACATACCCATATACCACGGGCCGCGGTATGGGGGGTATGCGCCACGGGTCATTGACAGTTTATATATAACCAGGAACGACCAGAAAAGAATTTAAGTGCGAGAGTGTTAAGAAAAACTGACATCGGCAGCGTTCACCCGGCGAATGCAAAGAATAAATATCAGGGTCCCAGAAGGAATAGAACCCAAGCATTCTGCGTGGCAATCAAGTATTCTACCACAGAGCCACGCCAGGTCTCGGAAGTGCTTTGGAAAAATACCTTATGCAGGCGTAATGTTGGTGAAACGTCAATGGTGGTTGCATGGCTGGCTATCTAATTTTTTAAATATTACATATGTACACCTATGATAGATGCGACCCGTCGGGTTAACGTCAATAGTAGTTCAGTGTCATCCACTATAGTTGGTCTACGTATCACTACACAGGGCTACCATCCTCGTAAGCACGAGGGCTACATATCAGCTTACCGCTTCTCGTGTTAGTAAGAGCTTGGTGCTATTGTCATCAATAAGCAACTGTAAACAACGGGCTATATGAAACGTATGCGACTGTTCAACATACATGTCTGTTCGTATAACATTTGTACATATGCTTATCATCATTTAGTAACGTTTTGTTCAAAAAAAAAAACATTACACCGCAGTCGCCTTCTCTCCGCATGCTTCGCATAACATCGATTCCCATGGTACGTGGGATCTGTCAATTTTTTTTTTTTACGTTAGCTCTCGATAACTCTTTTTTTGTTCATTCACACATTCTCAATATCTGTTTCCAAGGGGTTGTCCGCCGCGTTGGTGTAGCGGTTACGATGCGGCAGCGGCGGCCGCATGTTGATGGAGGTGAAATGCTTGAGGCCCGTGTACTGTGCGACGTCAGTATACGTTAAAGAACACCCGTTGATCGCAATTCCCGGAGCCCTCCCCTGCGGCGTCCCTCATAATGATATGGTGGTTTTAGGGCATTAAACCCCAACAATTATTGTTTCCAGGGCTCTCCTACAAAACAATAGGAAGCGACTGTGTAGGCTCCCGGCAGCTTCAATTGCCTGATTAGTCACTCGCTATTTCCCTCGTTGCATATGACTGTTTTCATGTGTAATTAAATAATATTAATTTACCGAAAAACATATTTTAGCAATTTATTTTTGGATATGTTGGCGCGCGTACAAGAATCGGTCGAATCGCGCTCTCCTTTTGTGCAGTGAGTCGCACAAAGTTCAGTGCGTAGGAACGTGAGCTGGCATGTTGGTATTCCATCTTAACACATATATAGCGCACAGAAAGGACATGAACAGCTTGGCCTGGTAATCTTGTACATATTTCTTTGTTTTATTGTCATTTTATCTTTTGCTGCGCACCTTTCACATGTATCATCGGTGTTTTAAACATCTAATCTCTTACTTATGCGCCTGCGCGCGCTGCTTCACGTTTCCTATATTTTTACTTGTACTGCTTCGTAAATAAATAAATCATTTATTGGAAGTTAGCGCTGCGTGCACGTCGTTCCTCTGTGTTCCTGTCCTTTCTGAGCGCTATAACCCATATATGGGTGTTCAGTGCGTTAAGATCAGTAAACGCACTTGAGTTTTGTTCACTGAAGACGGAATGAGTAGCGATAACGTACACCATGTGCTAAAGTTACGCAACGTTTCCGCTTCATATACTCATATTCCTTCTAATACGAACCAGAGGGCAACCTAGCTGTTACACATATGAGCACATATGTGGGTGAGCGCGTACAAACTATTTATCAATCAGTCATTGCCACGCTTACTAGCTCATTGAAGACAGAAGCGCAGTTCGGGCGCGTTAGACTTGAAATACGGTTAGATTCCTGTATGTGAGGACTTCGCGTCCGTAGTCTGGCGGATAAATTGAGTTGAAGCTAATATTGTTCATCCGAAAGTTGCTTACTTCACTGCATCACTTCGCGGTGTCAATTATTAAAGCAGAACGTGATGAAGAGCGGCAGCAGGTATCGACCGTCGTTATCGGGGGGAACTACCGTCATCCATTCGGGCTTGGCGAAGCGGCAGCATCGGCTTCCGAAACCGAATTACACGCTACCACGATTGCTTGTTCAAATTTTCACCACGGCAGGCGCTGGGGACAAGGAGCGCCATGCATTATTACCGCGCGCCTCGCTCATAACTAATGAGCCGCATCGGGAGCTCTCCGGCTCGGTTAAAACTCGCGCAAAAAAGAATCTTCTCCTACGTCGCTGTCTCACTTTTTTGGCGCCGATAAAGTTTTCACGAAACGTTCCTTAAGTTAAATAATTGAGCAGACCGGAGACACGGCACTTTGAGCGTCAGCGTGTTCCACGAGTCGTCCCGTTTCTTTCTTTCCTTACGCTCCGCGCTGCGCTTCTATCGTCACCGAAGAAAAGACAGCTTCTTAACGAGGCCCGACAGCGGAAACGTTTGCGCTACCGCATACTCTAGGGTCGCGGAAAGATGTCCCTATTAAAATGTCAATCAATTACAAATAAGTATGTATAGTGCCAGAGTTTGGACGTTGAGCACAAGGGTACTGGAAATAAACGCGTTGAAGCTACGAAGAAACTAACTTTTCCAACGTAATTACGTTAGCTCTCAAGGGAAGAACACACGGAAAAGACGGGAGGGGCGGCAGTGCCTTGTTAGCGCTGTTAAGCTCGGTGACGCGGGTTCAATTTCCAACCACGGCGGCCGCAGCCAGGTGGGGCCTATATTTAGGAACCTACATACCTATGGGTTCAAGTTAAAGAATCCCAGGTGGTCAAAACACTGCCGCAGTATCCAAATAAGGTGCACTGCATGATCATACTGTGATTCTGGTATGTATAACTCTCGAATTTAATCTTTTTTAATGATGAGGGTCATAATATAGCCCCGATTTAGACATTCGAGAGGCATTGCGCCTGCGTACGCAGAACTTCAGCGTCCCACAAACCGTGATGAAAGGCATACTATATCTGGTTGTGTTAAGAGAACTTTTTGATGGACGAGTTGTTGCACGGTCGTATTCTCTTTAAAGGCCCCTCCTACCAGCCTCTGAAAATACAAAAAAAAAAACGAGCGCATTATTCTCTCCTGGCGTTTCTCGTCTTTCTGGAGGGGTAATTTGTAAGCGTTCTGTCACAGAACGGAGGAAGGACGGAACGAGAGGACGAGAGGGAGCAAACAGGCAATAGGGGAGCTGAGGGAATTCAGAAATTATTTCAGCGCATGAAGCAAGACAGAATTATTATAGCTGAGCATCAATATTTGCAGGCATTGTCTTTCAAAGGTTGAGACTGAAGAGCGCGATGACTAACGATTTCTTCGTGTTATTGTCTTGAGTGGACGTTAGGTAGTGTCGCAATTTGACAAGTCGTTCAGGGGTTATTTTCCGAAACTATCGACGCGGAAGTAGGGTAAGCCCGAAAGAAAAAAAAATAGAGTCTAATTCGATTCCCCGCGCCCGAGCGCTTACGTTTCGATCCTATTCCAGTTGTCTGGAAACCACTTTGTATCCCCTGCGGCTCCAGCTCGTCCTCTGGTTCCGTCCCTCCTCCGTTCTGTGACAGAAAAAAACATGGTTGATCCCTCTGTCACAGGAAGCGGTATAACAAGAAAGTAAAACGTCTCCTTACAAATATAGTTGAATCTTTACTTAATGATATAAGAGAGCTTGTTCAATGTCTATTGGTGTTTAAACGTAGATGCACCCAAGCTGACGCTTGGTGGTACATCTCCATCCAGGCGACTAACGTCCATGATCAATGATTAAACAAACCCTTGTGGGAGCTGCAGTAGTTAACGGCGAGAGCGTAATCAGAGAGGGCGGTGTGACAGCCAGAAGAGCGTTGGTGACTGGACTCGGAACTTAGGCTAAGGTCGGCATCCCGCGGCGTTTTAAAGAGTTGAACGACATGGCTGAACTAGAGGGAAACACAACGCGCGTCTTGACACTCCTGTAGCCCGCCCGCGATTTTCTCGGGGCGAGCGTAAGCGTGGAACGCCGTGTCACAGCCAGGAGAGGCAGGCGCGCGTCGCAGAGCTATTTTTCGTATGGATGGATGCTATGAGCGAGGCCGATGCTTGGGCTAAGGTCGCCACCTCACGGTGTGTTAAGTCGTTGACTAAGTTTCACTTTCCTTTCGGAAACGTGCCGAACTAGACGGACGCGTAGCAACGACGCGCTGCAGGAGCTAATCGTGGGGGCTACGGTCCTCATTCATTACTTCGGCGCCGACCAAGAGCACTGTGAGAGGAAAGTGTGGGATATAAAAAACGTGTTTGTACAGCCTCCAGAGTATGTGACAGCTTGTTGTCGTTACTTTCATAGGATTGTTGATTGATGCACATGTCTAAGAACAGGCAACAATGCAAAAAAAAAAAAAAGACCGTGGCACAGTGGATAGCGTGCCAGGCTGCTGCTGTCGCGGACCGAGAGGTCATGGTTTCGACTCCTGGTGACGGAACTTTTTTTCTTTGTGATCTGATCGTGTGCAGTTTTTCGATGCCATTTCCGTGACGGAAATGGGTCACTGATGTCTTGGTGGACCCCTGCATAGAAAACATTCCTGCTAATAGGCTCACTGGCACACGTCACGATGCAAGACAGTGATTCCCGAGACGTGTATCTATAGTATATATTCTGGGTTTGTCCGCATGCGCGAAATATCACAGATGTGAATTGTGTCCTTCACTTCTTTGTCATGCCGCCGCCCATCAATCTTCCTTGCCTCTCATCACTATGCGCGGTCAACTTATTTCACTTAATTTCGTGTGTTTCTGACTGGGCAAGCAGAGATAACATCATGTAGCCAACAAGCGCGAAATCCTGATATGTCCAACGCTTAGTGCTCATATTGTACACGTGTTTTCAAGAAATAAGTGCCGAGGAGGAAATATCGTCTGTAGGCACAGTAGCTACGGCGAGGAGGAAACCACTCCCTCATCTTTGAACGCGGGGTGTATTCTTTTTGGCGTCTTGAAGCAAATATGATATGTGGTTGTTGTTTACTTCGTCATCGGAAATGTGTCGAGTTTACCGGAAAATCCTAAACAGTGAAGCTTGCTTCGACTATACACTCTAAAAATGATCGAGTAAAAAGGGTGTCTTTTGGTCCCGCAACGATAATCGGCATCTATCTTGCGTTCTTTTCCTGGCATTATCGCCGCGCGCCCGGCTGTTTCAGGCCACGAACGACATGCGCGTTATCAGCGTGACATAGAATTCTTGATCGGAAAGTGGCCAGCGCCGAGTTTTCAAGAAGGGAAGCGCGAGCAAGCAGGATGACGATTATTGTTGTGGGACAAAAAGACACCATTTTTACTCGATCATTTTTTAGAGTGTAGGTCTTGTTCGATTTGCGTTAACTTCAGTCACTGCGGCTTTTGTTTAAGAGAACGGGGAAGAGGGGAGGCATAAATGAGAGACTTGGAGCTATATTTATTGTACGTAAATCAATAAACGTGTTGCCGACTGTAATATGACTCATTCGCAGAATCTTCAGAAATTAGGCTTCTAGTGAACGCGTTATAATGTTTTTATCGGTTTCTGGAATTGTGAGAGCCACAGAAAGTATGATCAAATTCCAAGGTGGGAAATATGAGTCTTGCGAATTGGGTCGACGACAGTGGCATACAATGGTACGATGATGACAGCACCATATTTTGAGTAAAATGAATATAAGGCGCAAGCCGTGTAACAATTATTGCTCGTCTTTACGTAAACACCTCGCTGAAATAAAAAAAAAAAGAAATAGAACATGAAAAAGCCGACGGAGTGTGCCACCTTTGATTCCGAGGGCGTAAAAGCCGCATGGAGCCGTGGGTCTGACGTGGTCAAATGCACGGTGGGCGTAAAAAAGTGCGGCGACTGTGAATTGAGCAAGAGCTTTCGCATTTTGCATGTACGTGACGTCTGAACGACTAAGTCTCTCGCTTTTCACTGTGGACGAAGATCTGAAATTTCAGCTGCTTTCTTCCTTTCTTCCTGTCATTGGTTCTGGAAGCCCTCCATTAACGCCATGCCACCACTATAATGCCGTTGTAAAGTCAGTTTTTCAAGCCTTTTGGTCTGAATGACGGCAGCAAGTTAATCGTCTTACACGGCTCTTGTGCGGGCATTACTAAATAGACCTTTGAGAAACGCAGTACCTGTTATTATATTTCAACACTGATTATAAATATTAAAAAGGCGCCACGGGCTATATTACGTAGTAAATCATACATAAGGAAGGACAGCCGGGCCACGTATGCTGTTCTCTTTTCACTCGCCTAGTTGCAGGGCGCTATTCACTTACGGAGACAATCAAGTTTAAAGTATGGTAGCTTCCCTTGAGCTCTTGTTTGAGAATATATGTCCCCATGTGTTTAATTTAAATGAATCAGCAAGACGTGGCTTCAGCAAGGCGTGTTTCTTGCCTCCGGGAATAATAATATAATTCTGTCAAGAATATTCTATACGCTGCCGGCTCTTCCGAAAATGCGGTTCATGTCCAAACAGTGCGATAAGGTTGTGGCGTGTTGAAAAATTATTAGTGTGCGTAGACGACTCATAATGAAGAAGCTAAACATTGTCGAACTAGCAGGAAGGCCCCGTAATCAATTGCAAGGAGGACAGAGCATCAATGCTACACCTTACGGATCAGAAATGGTTGTTAGTTTAAATCAGAAAACCTGTTACACACTGGTGTAGGGAGCGCCAGCGTTCATTATCGCAGCACTGAACGTTCCCTGGACTCAGGAAATGTCGCGCGTTATTCGTAAAAGAACCTAATTGTTGCACGTCTAGTAGAAACACTGTGAAAAGATCGGCCCAACGTACTGCTAGCAACACTGTCTCTGTCGATTTGTGAAACCGTACTAGGCAGAAGGTAAAGCGCACAAACGTTCAGGGGAATTCATCGCGATAATACTTACACACGGTTACCACCTAAGAAACAAATGTAAGCTCCGCCCACGGCCATTCCTGTCCCTCCCATAGAAAATTTGTATAAGTGTTCCGTCCAATAGCGCTTGCCCATTTTCGTGACGTCAATCACATCTCGAGTGTTGCGGATAGCTGACTCACATACAGACCCATGTTTGTGCCGCTGGTTGTAGGTCACAAACTTGTAGTATTTACATTAGCCGAGGAAAAAAGTACTTTCGGTTGAGTAGAAACCAGACAGAGCGACTGTCTTTCACAGGTCAGTGGCTGGCGCGCCGCGGTTCTGTGGGCAGAGCTGCCATATTTTCTTTAATAATAATAATAATATGTGGGGTTTTACGTCCCCAAACCACGATATGATTATGAGAGGCGCCGTACTGGAGGGCTCCGGAAATTTGGACCATCTGGTGTTCTTTAACGTGCACTGACATCGCACAGTACACGGGCCTCTACCATTTCGCCTCCATCGAAATGCAACCGCCGCGGCCGGGATCGAACCCGCGACCTTCGAGTCAGCAGCCGAGCACCCTAGCCACTGATCCACCGAGGCGGGCCCATATTTTCTTTGGTTGTAACCGGTTATCGACTAGTTGTTCTTGGCGTTTGTTCGACCATACGTGTTATAGATTTCTAGGTTCCCACTCAATCATACCTGGTAGGTTCTTTCGTCGGAAACAGCAGAATGAAGCACGTTAATAACGTAGGATCTACAGTCAGCTTTTTGACGGGTATAAGAAAGCGGTCGCGAATTCTTGCACTGAAGGAATTGCGTTATTGTAGTTTACGGTAGCTTTAAAATCAAATTATCAAACGTACTAGCTGTTTTTTTTTGTTTGTTTGTTTTTTTTTTTGTTTTTGTACGCTGATTGTGTTACAACAGCAAGCGCTGTTTCTTATCGTACCGCACAAGCAGCCACTTTATGCATCACAAAGTACTGAAACTTTACCGACGTTTCCAATCAGGTTGCCCGCGCAAAGCTAACAGCCGTACATTTTAGAATTTACGCAAGCAGCAGTGATTACTCTGGAATCTACGATAAAGCCTGAATAAAAGGCCACGCTTTTCTCCCGAATATCAGATTTCCGAAGAATGTGCTCGCCTCTGTCACTGTACTTGAGTTTCCGAAGCATTAGTCCGCCAAATATACTGTTCAATTCTTATCACCTTGTCTGACACATTTTTTTTACAGCCAGAACCACGTGGCAATATTTGCCCAAACTAACGAGTTAAGTGAGTCATTATGTGAATGAGGATGTCCACACGACTAATCGCCGAACTTTCTAATGAGCATTGTGTGCAGTGCTAGCCGCAATTTTTGTTTGTACTTCCTTGGAGAAATATTTTGCGTTTAGCCTCCCAGTGCAATCCATAAAATGGATCCCACAAGTCTTGCTGCAAATCAAGTTGCTGCAAACGATATGCTCTTTAAAAGGCCCCTCACTAGCCTCCAAAAATTAAAAAAACGAGCGCGTTATTCTTTCCTGGCGTTTCTCGCCTATCTGTCGCAACACAGAGTAACACACAAATTACAAGAGTGGACACTCCGGCCTAAAGCGGCGGAGCTACGCAGCTTCATGTCCGCCGTTAGAGGGCAATACATCACTACTTGTCTTCAAGGGAACGCGCGTACTTGTTATCTACTTTCGTACCTTTTCTAGTTTCAATATACATCTACACTCACAGCCCCAAGAGAGTGCTAGCGACTCCCTTTGCGGGAGTAAACGCTTGTCCCATATTTCACTCTCTTTTCAGGAGTGCTGAGAACTCTCTGTTGCACAGAGTAGGCACACTCTCCCGACAGAGTTCTGGAACTCTGGCTGAGCGAGAGTGAACAAGCTCTCTCGCCAGAGTAAAGTCACGCTTCTGAAATGGAGTGCATACACTCTCTGCGGGAGTTACGCTACTCTCTCACAGAATTTTATAATCTGGTCTGGCTAGAGTGCATCAACTCCCTCCAAGAGTAGAATCACTCTTTCTGCTAGGACTAATGTAAAAAAAAATAATTGTCGAGCATTTTTTACAATCTAACAGTGAACAGGCTGAGATTTTTTAAGCTTACGTCACATATACGGGACAGGCATAGGCGCAGACATTACAATCGTACACAACACAGCAACACTGAACATATCCCGCTCGCGCTACGGACAACCTCATGTTCAGCAACCGGTATATATACCCATGATGTCTGGCCCCCCTTCTAGTGCCGGTGGCGCAACATCTCTATTGTGCGTATTGAAAGACAAACATACGCCGAGCCCGTGTAAGTATCTGGTGATCGTTAGGATCACTGTAGGCACGTCTGCCTTTTTTTATAAAACTACATAACAATCAATGCAATTTTCGTTAAATTTCAATTATCAGCTGGCATTCTGTCATATCGGCTCAATGTAGTTCAGCCGCTAATGCCTAAGTCTGGGAGCTGTAGCTACGCGCTTACAAATATAGTTGGGACAATCTTTCAGTAGAGCTGCCCGAGGAATAATCTACGAACGTTACGATCCGGCGTCCGATCCGACTTGCGGTGCTGCGGCATGTACTACAAGTACGCCAGAAAAACAACGCCGGTCGGCAAAACTACAACTCAAGCGCATCTCTGGCAATCCTTACAGTTTTGCTTACCTCGGCTACACTTTAATGGGATAGTAAGAGGCTTGAGAAATGCGCAAACCTCAACCTTCGCGAGCCACTTGCGCCGAGATCGGGCCAACCAAATACGACTCGTACGAGTACGACTCCCAGCGAAGGTAGGCCTAGCGTACCGGCCGAGTCCGTGTACATGTCATCGGCGCTTCTGGGCTTAATCATGCGCGATTCCGATGAGTAATAATGACTGTACAGTAGAGCTTTGGCATCGGTTAACCTGACTGAACCATTGTTTCTTGCGTACGGTGTCCGCACAAGGAGCGATGAGCATCGATGCGACGCGCTTTCAGCAAGTGCACACAGGCCGCCTGCGCCGAGATCGAGCCAGCGAAGGTAGGCCTAGCGTACCGGCCGAGTTCGTCTACATGTCATCGGCGCTTCTGAGCTTAATCATACGCGATTCCGCGGAGTAATAATGACTGTACAGTAGAGCTTTGGCATCGGTTAACCTGACTGAACCATTGTTTATTGTGTACGGTGTCCGCACAAGGAGCGATGAGCGTCGATGCGACGCGCTTTCAGCCAGTGCACACAGGCCGCCGCAGATGGCCGCCGGGCGCACTCCCCGGCACTTCGCTGACTCATACTTGAAAACACAGGCTTGTCACTTGGTACGCCTTATTGAAGTAACATGAAGGCATACTTTCCTGCGCATTCAATTTGATTTTTAGCGATCGGTTAGGTAGTTGCAGCTATCGGTATAGCAATGCAAATCTGCACACTGACACAGCTGCTGCACAGCATATCGTCGCTTGCACAAGAAAATACAGATTATTCAATCAAATACGCGCGTACTTATCGAACGACATTACAGTCGACATAAAGCTTCTGTGCACGTCAACCAACGGAAAGAGCCTAGAAACGGCTCTTGTACTCGGCAGTAACAGCTGATAATCCGCCCCAGATCCTTGTAATTTTTCTATATTTTGTTTTCCATGTTATGAATTCTGAACGAAAGTTGGCGCTGTTGGCCATAGCCGCATGTCATGTGTGGCTGGCAGCAGCTTTAATCTCATGAAGACGCAAGGTTTAGTTGGGAAAGACAATCGCGTCTGTGTTCAGAATGCGACCCGTGAAGCGAAACGGCTTGTTTTGTTTTCATCAGTTTGTTTACGGTGTAGTCAGCGCTGTGAGACGTTGCTTGGTGGTAGAGCTAGTACTCGCCTGGTAATCGGGAGGTGGCGAGGTCGAATTCTGCTGGTGAAGTCTTTTTTTTTTTTCTGTTTTGTAAGGCAGTTTTTTTTTTCTTTTTTTTTTTTACGAATGTCTCGAGTGTCTACGTTACTCCAATTAGCCTGTGCCATAAACTAATTTTTGGAGACGAGTTAGAAGTTGGCGCTGTTCCTTGCTTCGAAGGTGCCGCTGTTGGCGTTTTCGGAATGAAACGTTCACAATCACAAAACCATACTTTTGTCATCACTGAAAGTTATTCTACTAACTTGACGCAATAAACTTGCATCTGTGGCGTCTACGCTCAAAGGCGTATGGTTACGAGACAGTTATATTGCTTTGAGGCGTCGCGGTGGTCACATGCAGGCGCTACATTGTATACTTCGTCCGCTAAGGACGGAGTACCAGACCCCATTCACGCCGCATCGGCACGAGAGTTGCATAGATTGGGAACTCCGTCTGAGTAGCAGAGCGTTCGCAGCCTCTTTTACTCTTCCTTCAAGGAAAGAGTACGTTCGGCGGCTAACTCTGCGCTACTCCCCCACGGAGTTAAAGAATTCTGGCGAGAGTAATGCAGTTGCCCTGCTCTTCAAGTACTCCCTCTACTTCTGTGAGTGTACTTGTCGCAGTGCGGCTCTCAATTTATCTTTATCGACTGCGATTGGACGGTTCGATATCGTCGGGCAGGATCGGGCATGAATCGGGTGCGAGAGAAGTGCAGAATGGCGTCGACGCGACGGCAACGTTATCACGCTCCGTGATCATGAGCGTTTAATGCAATGAAATGCGGACAGCTGCAGGGTGACGCGATAAAAGATGTGCGATAACGTGCTCGACGTGCTTCGTGGTCTTCGCTTGTTTCGTGCGCCTCTCTGCTTGCAAGCTGCTATGGGTAAGAACGCGTCATTAATTTGCAAAGTAAGTATTGTATTCGTCATGTAAGCCTTAACCTAACATTTGTCGCATTGTGCTGTTCGGCGCAGAGAGCTCTTTTGTACTCCTCACTTCGCGCATGTTTGCGAGAAAATCTTTTCTTGGCGCGAGAAAGTGAGTCGCTGCTTGCGTCGTTAGGTTTTCTTTGTGCCGGTACATGTAGTTTGAATTCAATGCATGCATGTGTGAAATAGTGCGGAGAGTGCAGTTATGCTTAGCATCATTATTTGTGGCGGTCGTAGATTGCTTGAAGCTCTTGTTACGAGCGCAGTTAGAGAGAATTTTTTTATCGAGAAGAATGTTTGTTAGCTGAGGATATAACACTCATGTCTCAGTAACGCATGCATGGCTCCAAAAATTGCGTTGTTTTATCTGCGGCATCTGCTCGTGACTGCTTTTCGCGAAAAGGTGATGTGAAGTGCGTCGGAGAAAATTTGTGCTTAGGCGGGAGAGAAGACATAGCCCACATTTTTCGTTTCTTTTTCTTTTTCAGGTCATGCCGTCCGGGGTCAATACGGCAACTACTGTCACGCTGCGTCGTGCACGGTATGTGTACCTGTGCGTTTACTGCAGTTTTACTGTTGTGCGGGGCTTTTCTTAATGTCGCCTATCTGTTTATTTCTTCTGTAAGAAATTTTACAGAAGCTGTATTGCCATGTCTTGCAGTGCAATGAACCCATCTCTTCGTGCGCGCGTTTATCAAACATCGAGAAAGTGTGCATGTGCTTACAGAGAATGACTGGAAAATAAGTTTTCATCTCTTCCAAGAATTCTTGTTTTATTTAAAATGCCTGCATAAACACAGAGTGGCGTCGTGTGCTTGCCGTTCTGGCGGAACAGCTTACACGAAGCTAATCAATGCCTGCAAACGACGCGTGAAAAAAGAAAAACACTAAAGCATGGCCTCCGCCACGTGCACGCGCACAGAAGTGGTCTCCGAGGCCGTGTAATTTTTCTGATCGCTAGAAAATGGCCTTCGAGATTGCATATTCTGTGTTCCCCATATCTGAGGCTGCAAATATTCCCCACGCCCGTTTGGTGCGCTGAGAACCGACATCAGCCGCAGCGGCCTATGGGAGTGTCTTCCCTTATCATTTTATATATCAATCTATGGCGCACTTCGTGACGCATGAACAGGGATTCCCGCAGCCGCCCACCCGTTCTTCCTTGTCTCCCGTGACTATCTTGCGCGATCAGCTGATTTCACTTCATTTTGTGTGTTTCCGACTGAGCAAGCGGCTATAACAGCGGGTAGCCGACAAGCGCGAAATCTTGTCAGGCTCAACGCTTAGTGCTGACATTGTACACGTGCTTTTAAGAAATAAGTGGCTAGGAGAAGATATCGCCTGTAGGCGAGGAGGAAACCACTTCCTCGTCTTTGAAGGGGTGGTGAGGGGCCCTTTAATAAATGGGTTTTTTTCAGTACCTATAACTTGGAAGTTAAAAATGCTGCACCGTCTTCTCCAGAACAAAACAAAAAGTCGTATATAAAGCTTTCAAAATATTTTTTTTTTCGACAAAGTCTATACACAACTTTCTCGCTGACATCATTCAGTATTCACGAATTATAAAAGGATTTCTTTTTTTATTTTTTGGCAAGACACATGTACTAGTAGAACATATTGAGAAGTAACAACTTTCGTACTTTTGTACATCTACATAATTCATTTTTTTTAAATGCTATATACCTAGTTTGTTCACAAACAAACGAAATACAGAAATTGCGACAAAACGAAGACAAATGAGCACGAACTAATGTCCTTACATGTGGATTGTTGAACAGAGTTCTCAGGATGAACTATCTTTATGAACACGTATGAGACGTAAATAATGTGGATATATATTAGCAAATGATATTGCCTAATAATGGACATATGTGAAAAAATAACTCTCTTTAATGCGTCCCTTGAATGGTAAGTATACATTCACGCTTAAGCAAGGCGGTTAAGGCCGGCAAGATGGATCGTATATTTATCTGCACGAATATCTACAACCGTAATTAAGGCAAACTCCAGTCCAGCTTACCTTATTCGGCTTGGAGTTATTCCTTCGGCAGTGAGTATTAGACACACGTAAGCGTTTGTTGCCCACTCACAGAACACATGTTCCACAACGAAACTGCTTCGCAA
>JALIZH010032960.1:3845000-3867500 GCA_030522465.1 Rhipicephalus appendiculatus | reverse complement strand
AATAGTGACAAAACCACCCTCGGAGTGCACCACATAAACTGTGAGTCGTTGGTTTCATTGATAGCCATCTGTTAGCCATCTGTTAGCCATCTGTTAGCCATCTTTTTAAAATGCTGGGTTCTTACGTTAAACGCGACCAAATGCATGTTCCTTGCTATCGTCTGAAGTTCGTCCAAGTATATTTTGTGTTGTTCTCAATTACCTATTTAGGCGTGTATAATTACCTAACTTTTGAAGCGACGAAGACAGCCGGAAAATCCATGCGCAAAAATTGCAGGTCTATTTGCGAAACGTCTCATTAGACAGTTCTAACTTTATATCTTTTAATTATAATTTTTTTTTGTTGCTGTGCAGACGCCCGTGAATTTCAAGAAAATAAAAGAGCACGTGACATGCCCACTTGCGCGCCATATTGCAGCGCTCCCAAACGTTGCGTGCGAAAAAGATCACACTATTTGGGCGGGTACACTGCCTGAGCAAGGCTGCGACGTTGGCGGTGGCTATGTGGTGACGCATGTTTTGCTGGCGGCAACACAAGCGCTGTCCTGAACCGTCGCGAAGGAAGCATATCGTTTGTACTACGCGGCACGTTAGGGAGCATTGCTTTCATGGTGCGCCTAGGCACGCAAGCGGCATTGTCACGTGGTATTTTTGTATTTCGCGGGCATCTGCAATACGCAGGAAAACACTAATAATAACCATATATAAACTTAGAAACGACGTTTCTAAGTTTATATATGCAAACCAATCTACAAATTTGCCGCACACAATTTTTAGCTTGCTTGATTGCTTACGAGTTAATTGTTTAATCGCCCCTGATTAGGCCGTTAAGCGGGACAAAAAAAATATGTGACTTACTCCAGACGATAGTAAGCAACATGCCTTTAGTCGCATCATCGTGGAGTGGGTCGGCATATTTTTTTAAAACCTTGCTAAAGATAACTGGGGCACCCTGTAGAAATATGTAGATTACTGTGGGTATGTGCTAATTGATTCGAAATAAAGTGTGCGCGGTGATAGTTGGGGACTGGAAGAAGCTCTATAGGACGTTTTATTATTTTTTTTTGTAGATAGATTCTGTAGACGCGTAAAAGGGGGCGTGAACACACACACGCAACACACACAGAACACACACACACACACACACACACACACACACACACACACACACACACACACACACACACACACACACACACACACACACACACACAAACACACACGCCCTTATATATATATATCCCATATCCGCCTAACTCCGTTATTTAAAACATTAATTCATTTAACTTTCTTATTTACTGTCCCAAATGATGTCTATAACTTTCTTAAGATGCCTGCCGCTACAGAAAAAGCAGTTGCGAATAGAAGCGAGCAAATATCGCGTTTTCCTGATTTTTGAGGATTTTGTACACATTTCTTGAAACACACGGTATATATTTGCATGAAGAGATGCGTCCTTACTGATGAACATTCTCCCACTCTCGTTTAGGCACAAGAACAATATCTGTAAAAACACATGTAGGGAACTTCAAGTAGGAACACTAAGTCATCTTGCCACGGAGGTCTGATAGACATGATGCATGCTTTGAAGATGTAGCTGTGTCATAGTGCAAGTATTTTGTCAGGAAACGTGCTATACTTGCGTTCAGCGGCCACTAACTTGGTGCTAAATATATTGAAGTTGGTGTGAATACATTGCGTAAATATATATATAACTTGAATGTTATAGTGAGAGGCATGCGCTGGACCGAAAACACAAAGACTTCGGATGTTTTACTTTCGCGTGTACGCACTTTTGATAATGGGCGTGTACCTATCAGAATGTGACTGATAATACATCGAAATAATGTTAACTTGTTAGAGTATAGTAGCACGCGAACAAGTGACTTTGAATTCTTTCATGCTAAAATACTATGACATGAAGGCTTTTCTATTTTCCTCTGCTTTATATTGGCATCACACAGTAAAAATTAAGTTGTGGAAGCAGCCAGCGGCGAGCCGAGGGCTACAGTGGGTCCTTCCCGGCTACTCCCTCAGGACTTCATTAAAGTTTTTACATGCGAAGCATTTCTTAGCGAACTTCGGCGACTTTGCGTATCTATCTATCTATCTATCTATCTATCTATCTATCTATCTATCTATCTATCTATCTATCTATCTATCTATCTATCTATCTATCTATCTATCTATCTATCTATCTATCTATCTATCTATCTATCTATCTATCTATCTATCTATCTATCTATCCGTCTGCGACTTTGTGCTCTCCCGGCCGTATCCTTAATGGGATTTATACCAAATTTGGTATGGCATAACATCACTCTATGACAGAACGTAAATGTCTGGTCATATCATGAAAATCATGAATAACTTGTCATGAAAAGTATGATTTACATGCTACGCTCATGGTGCGCTCGCGGCCGTTTCGTTAGCTTAATATACACCAAATTTGGGATTGAGTGAGTGACGTGACTGTATGACGAACATAAATCACAAGTGGTAATATGAAAATCATGACTTGTCATGTGCGACATGACTTGCATGCCAAGCTCATGGCGCGCTCGCGGCCGTTTCGTTAGCTTGATATACACCGAATTTGGGATTGAGTGACGTGACTGTATGACGAACATAAATCACAAGTGGTAATATGAAAATCATGACTTGTCATGTGCGACATGACTTGCATGCCACGCTCATGGCGCTCGCGGCCGTTTCGTTGCTTGATATACACCGAATTTGGGATTGAGTGACGTGACTGTATGACGAACATAAATCACAAGTGGTAATGAAAATCATGACTTGTCATGTGCGACATGACTTGCATGCCACGCTCATGGCGCGCTCGCAGCCGTTTCGTTACTTGATATACACCGAATTTGGGATTGTGACGTGACTGTATGACGAACATAAATCACAAGTGGTAATACGAAAATCATGACTTGTCATGTGCGACATGACTTGCATGCCACGCTCATGGCGCGCTCGCGGCCGTTTCGTTAGCTTGATATACCCCAAACTTGGTATCGAGTGACGCTGTATGACGAACGTAAGTGGCAAGTGGTAACATGAAAATCTTGGCATGCGTGTCATCTACAACGCCATTTACATGCCACGCTCATGGTGCCCTTGCGTCCAGTTCGCTAGCTTGATATACAACAAAATTGGCTATTGCGCGACGTGACTGTATGACGAACATAAATGACAAGTCCTAACATGTCAAACATGACATGCAAATTATGTAAAGCAGGATTTGCTCCTTCCTGGCTGCTTCGCATTACATCCCTCAGGATTTCATTAAAGTTTTTTGTCTGCCGGTTTTTTTGTTTGTCTGTCCGTCTGTCTGTCTGTGGCGTAAAAAAAAGATAGTAATAATTCTTGGGTTTTAACGTCCCAAAACCACGATATGATTATGAGAGACGTCGTAATGGAGGGCTCCGGAAATTTCGACCCCCTGGGGTTCCTTAACATGCAGCGAAATCTAAGTACACGGGCCTCAAGCCTTTTCGCCTTCATCGAAAATGCGGCCGCCGCGGCCGGGATTCGAACCAGCGACTTGTGGGTCAGCAGTCTAGCACCGTAACTACTATACCACAGTGGCGGGTAAAAAAGATCTATCTATGCACGTAATCCAACAATTAGATTCTGCAGAAGTTGCCCTCCATGGTTAACTTTCTCACATCGCACAAAAAAGCTCTCGCAGTAGACATCATGTACTCGTCGTCATGTCTATTCAAACGGTGGCAGTTGAGCTTGCTGCACATACAGTCTGAATCACACTAGTGTAGAGCGGCTAAGCGCATGGCTGTGGGCGCTGGCGCCGTCCGCAGCTGCTCCTTCGCGTTAGCTACAAGCTCACGTCCATGATTGAAATATACCAAAATGACCTAGAATGCGGTACGACTATCTTTGGTATCATTAAGGTGTCGGCCTCTCCATACTTCAGAAAAAAAATAAATAAAAACAGTGGCAGAAGTGGCTGCCTGGGTGCTCTAGGTAAGCGCGATACAGATTGTGTGTACGTATGCAGTAAGCGGCACCACGCGCAAGATTATTCTGAACTCGCTTGCGCGAGTTCTCTCAGTTCATATTTGAACAGATTATGAAGCACACTGGTACACAGACGAAGTCATTTCCTGGACGGTTTTCGAGTTCTTTGGTCTGCGCACCGGTGCACTTCAAGATCTGTTCAAATACGAAGCTTAACCCACTATCCCGACGCGCGCCATGCTTTGAGTTTGTTGAAAGCCTCTATGAGAGCCGCTGTGCATCTACCAGCACTCCAGACTGGAGAAGTGAATGTCCTAGTGTGCCGACAAACAAAACAGTGCATACCCTCCGGGTCATTCAATATTCAGTGGCAGTGGCATAGCCAAGAGGTTGCACAACGGGCCCGTACCCCCCCCCCCCCCCCTCTCCCCCCCTGATTTTTTTTTTTTTTTTTCCATGGCATACCGAGCACAAAATGACGCTCGACCACATCTGCCTACCCGGCCACGACTTCAAATCAAGGAGGTGCCCTCCCCCCCTCCCCCCACCCCGCAACAAATATCTATCTATGCCCCTGCGCAGGGGCACAAAATTCGGGGCTGTTGCATTCACACTAAACGCAGCGCAAGCCACAAAGAGTCAGGTTTGCAAAGGTAGTCTCTTCCACTGGCGTAAATAACGGGCGGGAGGGAAAGGGGGGAGGAGCTGCTCTGACCCCCCCCTTGCGATCAGGCTTAGGGGGGGGGGGGGGGCACCCTTGCAAGTGTCCCCCCCTTTGAGATTCATCTTTCCAACATCTTATCTTTGAATTGCTTGACAGTTAAGTATGGCGCATTCAACCTTGTGTAATGGCTGTTTATTTTGTATGTTTGTAGCTGTGTTCAACACGCCTCAGCTATAGGAGAATGTTGAAATAGGAACTGCCGCTCGACCGGTTTCAGAAGAGGATTATAAGAACAATGCGCTTACGTGAGCTGGCAACCCATGCTCGTTGTTCTATTTGAAATCATTATTTTAATTTTGATATAAATAAAAATGAAACCTATGTTTATAAAAACAAAATGGCCGCCACGGCAACATGTGTGTCCCCCCTTTGTGGTATTTCGGGGTTTACGTCACTGGGCTCTTTCATGCTTTACAAAAGAAAGAAAGAAAGAAAGAAAGAAAGAAAGAAAGAAAGAAAGAAAGAAAGAAAGAAAGAAAGAAAGAAAGAAAGAAAGAAAGAAAGAAAGAAAGAAAGAAAGAAAGAAAGAAAGAAAGAAAGAAAGAAAGAAAGAAAGAAAGAAATAAAGAAAGAAAGAAAGAAAGAAAGAAAGAAAGAGTGGTTTATTTGCGCTACAATCCCTAATCCTAACAAAAATATTTGAATGTAGCAGATACAAGACAAGTATAAATTTGAAGGCCACATCTTATCTATGACATAGTCTTCTTGTTTTTTTCATTTTCGCAGGTGCGCGTTGATCACGAGCAGTAGTAGGGAGCCGGGGTTAGTTTATTTGTACTTCAAGCTTTTCTTTAGGACTGCCATCCAAGTTTCTTGGTACCGCTAAAGTTCAGTACGTGTATGAAACCAAATTTACGTGCCCTTTTGGCACTAAAAGTCCCACGTCTATTCTTGTTCGTGACTGTAAGTGCAGAGTAAACAAAGTTTAGCCGGTACCGCATTTACTAAAAAAAGAAAAACAAGCAGTCAAAATTCCACAGTTCTCACTCTTCAAATATTTCACGACGTAAGTAGTTTTCTTACATTTTTCTTGAGGCGACATAACACGTCTCGCACTGAAAGAGAAAATTAATGTGTTTGCTCAGGCGTCAGCGGCTCCTCGTTGCTCACAGGGAACTCTTTATCGCTCGTATAGCTTGCCTTTGTCACTCACGAAAGAAAGTGTTCTCGCTGTTATGCAAGCCGAGGGTCTTGCGTTAAAACGTATCCCTCCGAAACGTGGCGTCGATACAGGTAAGCCTTACGCAACTCAAGCACTCCGGCGTCTCGGCGCAAACTCCAGCGGCAAGTATAAACACTTTGATTGAATGAATACATGCATAAGCAAGTAATACCAGCTAAGTAATGTTACAGTGTATTGCGCGAGCTTGCGCGCCCGAGGCGGTTTATCGCTGTTACGAAAGGTCGGGGCCTCTCGCGTTCCGCCTGCTTGAACGCAAATACAGAGCAATAAATGCGTCACCTTTAATAGTACCAGTCAAGCGAGACTACCGTTAATGATTTACCTCAGCGTTGCGAATACTTACATTGAGCTCCCTATGCAGCAGGCAAGCACACACCACATGGAGAGGCGTTGATGGTGGGGGGGGGGGGGGGGGGGGATGTGTCACCTTGATTCGCTTTCAAGAAGAAGGAGTAGTTGATACGTGCACGCCTACGTGTTCCCTTTGCATAATCGGGTTCTAATACAGAAACGAGCTCCGGGAACATGAATTCGGTCATTGATTCACGGACGGTCATGAAAGAATCTGTGTTTCACAAAGGATGATTCTGAAAGCCAGTGACACTCTTGCAGTAACAGTTTCAGTCATCCGCTGAAAGTCTTCTCTCTTCCACGTGTCTTTTTGCTGTGCAGTCGTACTGAAGTTCTGAATTGCCAACTTTGCCCAAATGCCACTCTCACTGTCGATAGCCTTACTGTAAGCGACAATCGGTTCGTTTAATTTGGGTGCAATATTTTCTCGAAAGGAATAAATTATTTCCGCAATGCCGCAATGTGTCCATACAAAATTCACATTCAAAAGAAGTAATCAGCTGCGTCTTACAATTAGCAAACTAAGTTCTTGATAGGTGTATGCTGGAACGCGAAACTCCAACAAATATTACTTGATATTGTTATCTTGAAATCACATTATCCAACATAAATTTGAAGCCACGCAGTTCAGCCATATGTAACCTCTGCCTTTTCACTACAGATCACCAGTTAAACTCAATTATCATGTGTCAGCCATCGTGAAGGAACATGAGCATGTCAATTTTCTTGCTCTTCAGCCCGTTCCACCATATTCCAGGAACTCGGGGAACAAAGCTTATGCTGCAGTGTGTTCACGCGGTTGATTTTATGCTATCCATAGTGCTATGAATCTTACTATCGATAGCGCTATTGATAGCTTTTTCAGCATCGATAGTTCGATAGTGACTCAGCTATCAATAGCATTGATAGTGCTATCGATAGTTCTGCATCACTAGGATGAATACATCAGAAAAGGCGGAAGTACGAGAACATTCGACTAACGCGTGGGACTATAAGCCAGAATTGGGGTGCGGAACTAAGCGTAAGATTCGAAAATCACCGTTCAAATGCGCAGTTTTAGAAATCTGAGAGCTGCTTCCATCATCAACAAGATCACGACGTCCCATCGTGGGAGACCTGATCCCGGGTCACCAAAAACCTGCAGGACAATGCAATAAAGTTACAAGCAACCATTTCTGGGAGGGAAGTGTACCGGCACGCGGTGCCTATTATTATTCTTTGTATATGTAGGTGCTGCCATACGAACGCAGGAACTATAGCTGTTGCGCTTGAGTCGGAACCCACCTCGGCAGACCCAGTGTTTTCGAGCGGAAACATCCAACGACCGATCGCCATGGATGAGTCCATGGGTGAGCGCCGGTAGCGAATGGAAACGTAACTACACATTCAGTAACGGTTGTCATCTAACTAGGAGCTTCATTTGGAATTCGTTGAGAAATTATGTGTTTATTGAACTAAGGGATCGGAATAAACCAGGAGATGCAATATTTCCTGACCACTATGCAATAAGGAGACATACTTATCTGTTCTCGATGCCGTACCATTATATGCAGAGAAACATGAACAAAGCGCACGCGTAAATCCTATTGCAGTAGAAGTAATGGCGAGATGGTTGTTGCCGGTAAATCCAAACTGGTCTCAATATCTTATATTAACATAAGAGCTGTTTATGTCCACCTCGGTGGATCAGTGGCTAGGGTGCTCAGCTGCTGACCCGAAGGTCGCTGGTTCGATCCCGGCCGCTGCGGTCGCATTTCAGAAGGAGGCGAAATGGTAGAGGCCCGTGTACTCTGCGATGTCAGTGCACCTTAAAGAACACCAGATGGTCGAAATTTCCGGAGCCCTCCACTACGGCGTCTCTCATAATCATATCATGGTTTTGGGACGTTAAACCCCACATATTATTATTATTATTATTATTATTATTATTATTATTATTATTATTATTATAGGAGCTGTTTAAGCTTTTCGTTGCACCGGGTAGTGCGTACAAAAATTATCATCACGAAATGACCCGCACTATCTTCATCCTCCTCTTTAACCTCTTCTTCATCGTCTGCTTCGCTCCCACAACACGTGCGCCGGTTTCGTCCTGCGTACGTGCTGCGGCCGGAGTACTCTGATTGGCGAGAGTACGAATAAAAAGAGACAAAGATAGAGTTAACACCGGAGCTGTGTAAGCCGGAGGTTAGGCCATGGAATGCGACCAAAAACGATGGCTGGCCATGGGGCCACCTCGCATTTCCGCAATAAGCTTAACCAAGCTAATTAAGACAAACCATGCCAACAAAGCTACGACATAGTAAGAGCTAGCTAATTGTACCAAGACTAATTCAGTAAGTCAAGACCGAAAAAATAAGTACACTGATTATTCAAAGTCTATTTGCGTCAAGACAAAATACGACAGTTTAATTAAGTCAATTCTTGAACACATAATTGCGTGGCTGCGCGAAAAAACACGGACGAAGTGGAGTACACAGGATGGGCGCAAACTTCAACTGTAAAACGGAAGGCCAAAGCAGCTCAATATGATTAAACATCAGCCTGACACGTGCTGATAAAAAACAACAAAAAGCCACAAAAAGAAGGTTACCTTATCAAAAGACTATAGTGCAAACGCCACACAACAAACAGTTTACGATAGTGAAATGCAGTATAACAACGATCGGCAAAGGCATGCGCAGAGACTGCAAACTGGAAAATGCGGACTGTCCAACCGGTTGGACAGTGCCAACCAGTTGGCTTAGACCAAGAGTGCGCTAAGACACAGGCTTCATGAAGCATGCGATACGAAGAACACATGTTTGGCGGAACTTTTTACAGCCCTGAGAGGCTGTGCTTTCTCCCCATCTTGAATAATTCAGCATGCATGCATTCATGAAGCGTTGCCAAAAGAGTGTACTGTCGTGATCGGTGAACCTTCTTAGTAATGCACGAAACTAAGCGTCGGGTTAAAGACTTTTCACCCGCGTCGTTACCACGTAGAGTCCGCGCAAATTATTTTGCCGCGCTTACCCTAGGATATTAATTCCTGCAAAACCTGTGGACCCGACTACCATATTACTGTTGTAACACGGGCGCACAAAAATTGTGGCTATGTTTAGTTAATAGCAAGTTAATGAGGATTAGCCTGCCGAAGCTTGAGAGAAAAGAGAGGAGAAAAGGGAGGATTGGGCTTGTCCGGTTTAGCCTAATACTCTCAGAGGCGGTTGGGGGGGGATAAGGGTGCGGTGAATAAGTGGAAAAATTGAAATCATTCATGCGTTGCAAAGAAAGCGCAGCCAGTTCCCAGCCGGTGGTACATTACGGTGTTTCACCATTAGGTATTGCAGCAAAGAGCAAATGGCACTCTTCGCCAATGACGTGTAAGTACTGACCAATGAACTATGAATAATTTAGTCGCCTAAAGTCTCGCCTTAATGCTGGGTTGTCCTGGTTCGTAAAACTCGCTCAAAAGAACGACAAAATAACGGTAATCTCCACAAGCGGAGTTGAAGCACGGAATTCCAATGAAAGAATTGAAATAAAACTGCAGAATTAAAAACCGTGAAGCTCACTTTCAGTAGCTCTCCCTTCAGGAAGCACAAGCCAATGCGAGGCGTTCCCCTTAGGTTAATAACAAACGACCAACGTTGAATGCCCATTGAAAAAAAAAAAAGGCTGAGCCACAGTGAAAACGCGACGTAAATTTAAGGAGAGTATATCTATCACGAGAAGAGGAACTTGGGTGAATTTGTAGACTTGGAGGCTGACTAAAATGAGGAGAGAGATAAAAACACCACACAAAAGGTCAAGCAAACACTAAATAAAGACGCAGTAAAGTTTATTACGAAATGCAATAACCTAAGGCACGCTGCAAGCTCTAAAGCACCTGCGGCTACATCGTAACGAAGAGAGTCATCAAGAACACGGGTCAGAAGAATTTCTCATGAAATGCTACTTCAGTGCTTGAAAATGTTTTCGAAATGTGACTCAACACTCGAGGTAGAGGAATAACTGCTGCCAATAACAACTTCCTATCGAGAGTAAGTGTACCGCGAATGAGGCTTACTCAGAATACAAGCGCCATGTCGCCAAAAATATGATTAAGTTTCCTATAGGTAAAAACTAAAAAAAAAGACATATGACAAAAAAAAAAAACGGCGGCGCCGGATCCGCTTCAACTAATCCGATTTGCGGGCTTTGCGCGTTGAAGCTTTCAAAGCAACGCTCCATTATACCAGACGCTTTCACTTGTTAACAAGTTCCTGCGTAATTTGAATGAAACCTAACCTAACAAATACATAACTTAATAGAACTACATAGGGCTGAGCTAGCTCGCACGGGTTAATCACACACCACTGTTCCAGACACAAACTCAAGAGAAGAGATACAGACAACGCGAACGCTTGTGTGGTGTTTTTCTTTTCTATTGCGTCCGTTTTTGCCGGTCTGACGTTTCTTTCGCCAAGATATAATTAAGCGACACATCTGTCTTTTTTTGCCGGGAGCTCAGTGAGCACATACATAGAGACAGCAGCATGCAGATTTCCCAAGCCTTTCGTCTTGGCAAAGTGCAAATACACGCCTTGTGGTGCACTGAAATGTTGATAGTTTTGCAAAACAATCTTATTTTTTGGCCTTGAAGGCGTTGCCGTTAATGATTGTGCGAAGTAGGTGCCGTGACGGAACTGACCTGGAGTTTATGCTTTTGGGATTGTTAGTTCACTCAGACTTGCTGCGCGACGTCCTTTCTTCTCTCCTTCCTCCCCCCCCTTCATACCTTTCTGCCCTTTCTTTCCTTTTTTCGGTCTTTATTTCATTCATTCATTCATTCATTCATTCATTCATAGCTTGATCATCTGGCTCTAGAATTCAGTGTGGCAAATGGGGACATGTTTCAAATATTATAACGCATATTAGGGCTTATTGAAAGCGTTATTTTGCAGCATGTCGGTGCAGGGGAGGCAAGATGGTATAGGAATTGCTTCAATGCTTGCAAAGCTCTTCCGGGAACTCCATGGAATGACAAACTTGGTGTTAGGAAATATTTGAGGCCTTGTTACTAGAATAATGCCATAAAGATTACATATGCACTCCTATGACGAAGCAAGCTGCAGTCCGGCGTTGCTTGTCCTCGCAGGAATACGCCTAAGAAGGGGCCCTTGCCAGTCATTTTCACAATACTGATGTTTGTGCTGTAACGTGAGTGCCGACCTGACGTTCGACTGTAATATAACCTTCACACGACAGCGTAGTCGGCGTGTCTGGTAAGCCTACGATATGCGCACAACTGCTGAATATACACAAAGACTTCGATCCACCTCGTAAGAATTGACTCAGAGCCAAAAAAAATTTAAAAAAATTGTGGCATACACACCTGCTTGCATACTGCGTCACATAAAATCGATTACCACAATACGTGGGAACTGCAGAATTTGGTTTCTTTGTTTTACGCGAACGAAAGCGTTATGCGAAGGGTGCGTTTAGTTTAGACAGGCATGTCGGAGATCCAAATATGTATCCGAGATTCAATTTGCTGTAATAAAAAGAAGTCATTGATGATTTCAGACCATCACCTAAAATGTCTAGGCCACATAAGCACGTGGTTATTTGGTGAATTGTTCCCAAAACTGAGTTTGCGAAGCGCAAATAGGTGCGATGCATGGAAATACGAACGGTTCGTGTGTGTTGTTCATTTTCCTCAGCGTGCTTTTTATTCGTGATGCACAATCTCACCGTGTAATAGCGTAAAGTGTCCAAACACGGATAGAAATGAAGAAACCACTTCATTTTCATGACAAAACCGCTTTCATTATAATGTACATTACTATTCTCATATTTCTGTAAAAGAAAAAAAAAAGAAGCAATAACGCCAACGTCTTCAACGTGTTGATTTGATTGTCGATGAGTGGGCAAACTTAGTGCTTGTTGGAGCGCCACCTGGCGAGACCCCTTTTTTGTAGAGCGTAACCGCTACTAGATTGTAGAGAGTAAGGAGTATTAGATATCTATTCTTTTTTCCTACAAGAACTGAATATCGTGGAGTGCTTCATACGAGATGCTTGCATTCTACGGATTCCTATCGGATACGGCGGATTCCTATTTGCCCACGGCAAACAAGTCGTTCCTCAGTGGGTTTGCTCTTGGAGCACGAAAAAGGGCTAGAAATAGACGCTTGCAATCATACAGTGCAACCAGGTGAAGGACAACGCAGCCGACTCGATCCTCACCTTCCGAAACTACTTTGAGGGCAAATTGCATCTCTCGTGAGGTCAGGAGCGTGCCTCCTGTGAACGGCCACACCTCACGAGTACCCTGCGCCCCCCAAAAATGTTTTAAAAATTTCTTGAGGTGTCTGCCAGCGCCCACAAGTTAGTGGAGCACAAGATCTGCTGCTGAAATTGCTCATATATAATGAAACCTCACGTCGCGAAATCCGAGGGCATTGTGAGGCAAGCCTTCGTTGGAAGCAACGCATATAATCTTGGTGAATTCCAATGGCTGACTCAGAGTGGCTGACGAACCCTGCGCCGGAACATTCCACTCCGGCGGAGAGCGAATCGAAGGAAATCTGCCAATGAAACACAGGCGCTCCCGTCAGAGTAAATGACAGGGGCGCTAGATCACATCCGCTTCCGGAAGCACCCAGCATTATTCGCGCTTCGCGCCGTTTTCGCCTTCACGGGCCGTGCGCAGAGAGAACGGGTGTGCTCGGTCAGTGCGTTCCCCGGTCACGTGGTGCACCACGCTCTGCACACGCGTGGGGCGCTTGAAGCACTGCGAACGTGGTTTCGTATACATGTACGAACTCAGGGCCGCAAACCGCGCAGTATGCTCTCCGATGGAGTGACTGCCAACAACTCAGAGTGCAGGTTACTCGTACAAAGGAGACCGAAAATCCGTTTAAGGACAGGGCCTTTGTTTTAACCAAGCGTGGTGGCGCGCCTTGTAGAAGCTTCTCCGCATGTGCACGTGATGCGCTTGGTAAACAGGTAGAGTCGCGGTGTTTGGGACGAGTTCTTTAATTAGCTCGCGCTCGTCGAGGGAGTCACGCACTGCGTGCACTCACCCGGAGAGCCACTTTGGGGCCTTCATGTGGTATGTATGCATTTATACTCTCGCTTGTTCCAGATTTAGTGCGCCCGTATGTGCACTTTGGCACTGAGCGATGATATCCACGTCAGGCAAGCACATCGTTGTTGAAAGAACACTGAGACCAAGTGTTTTCTTTCATGAAGTTCAGAAAGATGGCGGGCATTTGGCGAGCAAGACTTCATATACACCATAAACGAAGGCAAGCCTTATGTTGCCTTGCTCTCTTGTCTTGTCGCCGTGTTTGAAGGCTTACCTTTTTTTTATGAGGATGTTGTTTATGTTGTTTTGAGCCACACATAATGTCGCGATGGTCTTGCCTTTGTCACACAGATATTTAATATGATTTGAATGATGTGACACTATTTTAGCAACTTACCTGGTGACCTGTTGCATTGATTGGAGACCCGTCTCAACATCTCCTCCATTATGTCATCAGCATAAATTGAAATAAAACGCAAATCTTCTCGTATTCTAGATCGACAGTCAGGGCGTTTGCCTCGGGCTACGTAGCGAAAGAGGTCCACAACGTTCTTAAGGAACAGAGCAATAACTGTGCACACGATCACTTGGTACCCGGCACACTTAGGCCAAAATGTGGACTCACTCACCAACTTCAACGACATCGCCCACTTCGGCCTTTAAACTACCCACTCGACATCGGGCCTTTAAACCACCCACTCGTTACGCATTTCCCATGGTATGACGCCTGGTGTGATTGTACGCTTCTCCCACGCAATCTAACACATGTTAACAACACTCCTCGCACTACATGACACCTGCATATGTATTTTTTTCTTCCCCGAAGCAGTGTTAAGTACTGGCGTGGCTTCGTGGTATCACCTGACTGCGAAGCAGAATGCATGGTTTCGACTCCGGCTCGAACCCGTGATTTTTAGTCTTCACATCAATCGCGACTTTTCGCTCACGAACAACGGCGCCGACGCCGACACCAGAATTTCTGAGACACGAACTCTAAGTACGCGTTTTAAATTGTTCGTGTTCCACTCGTCCATGACTACAGAAGCAAACGAAGAACATCCCGTGTATGGAACAATTAGGCAGCTCCCACGCCCTGTGGGAATCGGCTTTATGCTATGCCGGCAGTGGGTAATTGTCTATTCTGACTTTTTTTGGCTTTGAGCCAAGTGTTACGAGATTGATCGACGTGTTGTCGAAATTGTAGTAGTTGTGTGCACATCGTAGACTTACCAGGAACATCGACTACATGGGCGTTTAAACAGGTGTTTAGAGGGTAACATATGGTCTGACGTAACGTCAGCACTCACGTTAGAGCAAAGGACGTCAGTAGTATCGAAACGAAGTTCACTTTACGGCGCGATGATGTGAATTTCACACGGAACTTTCTTAAGCGTATTCCTCCGGGGTTGACAAACGCTTGAATATAGCTGGCTGAAGTATAGGAGTAAAAAGGTAATATTTATTATACTGCTATAGAAGCGGAGCCAAAACGAACTAAAATTGTCGTTAACCCGACATGACGCCTGTATTACAGGAGCACATATCAAATGTTTATTGCTCTGTTGTAAAATTAGATAACAAGCACTGCAACCACAATTGACGTTGCTCCGACATTACGGCTGCATAGGGTTTTTTTTTTTTTTCAAACCAGTTCCAAGACCTGGCGTTGGTTTTTATTAGCATACCTAATAAGAACGTGTTATTGGGCGAGTAGTGGAGTAGAAATACGAACACATCCAAAGAAGACAGTTTTAATAGCACCTGTCCTGTCTTCTCTCATGTGTTCGTCTTTCTCAGCGTAAAAATCACGATAGTAGAAAACCTGACTGCCACCCAGAATGCTTGGGTTCGAATCCTGCGGCGATCCTGATTTTTATTATTCGCAGTAGTCGGGTCAACGCTGCCGATATTGGCTTTTTTTAAAGCTCTCGCATTTAAATTGTCAATGTCTGTTCTCGCTGTTTCTGGGCGGATATAAACTGTCAAATCACCTATGGCATATACCCGCATACCACGGCCCGTGGTATACGGGTATGTGTCACACGTGTCCGGAGGAAAGGGTTTGACCACGTACGCGAGATGATATTATATTATTTATGTCATGACCACACAGTCTTAGGCCTATTCGTCAAACCCTCTTAGCCTCCCACTTCAATTTTGGTCTACATCAAGCTAAGGAGGCGATCACAAGAGCACCCAGACATAGATAGATAGATAGATAGATAGATAGATAGATAGATAGATAGATAGATAGATAGATAGATAGATAGATAGATAGATAGATAGATAGATAGATAGATAGATAGATAGATAGATAGATAGATAGATAGATAGATAGATAGATAGATAGATAGATAGATAGATAGATAGATAGATAGATAGATAGATAGATAGATAGATAGATAGATAGATAGATAGATAGATAGATAGATAGATAGATAGATAGATAGATAGATAGATAGATAGATAGATAGATAGATAGATAGATAGATAGATAGATAGATAGATAGATAGATAGATAGATAGATAGATAGATAGATAGATAGATAGATAGATAGATAGATAGATAGATAGATAGATAGATAGATAGATAGATAGATAGATAGATAGATAGATAGATAGATAGATAGATAGATAGATAGATAGATAGATAGATAGATAGATAGATAGATAGATAGATAGATAGATAGATAGATAGATAGATAGATAGATAGATAGATAGATAGATAGATAGATGCGCTCAAAGTGCATTTAGTTCGCTAAGGAATGCTTGCCATTTAAAATGTCTTGTGCGTGCGCGTGAGAAGCATATGCATATTTGCGAGTTTTCGCACCCCGTGGTGCCCTTCGATGCACGCCCCAATGTTCCTATCCCCGAACAAAGTCCTTGCAAAAGCAGTCTTCGGTTCATTGAGCAGATACGCTGAGACGTAACGGATGAGCGACAACGGTCCACTCAATAAAGTCTTGATCACTTCATAACGCAACGGTAAAAGATGATAAATAAAATTTTAAAAAGTTCTCTTTTTGTTTCTACTGATCGCTTCACTTCATGCATATCCGTTCAAGTGCTCATAATTTTATTTTCCGAGCCTGAATGCTTTTAATTACTGAACTCTTACTCGCATCTGTGGAAAAATATCGCCCTCGCGTGTCCTTCGGGCTGCCTAGCGACGGAAGCATATAATTAGGGCCTGAGAAAATGTTCCCAGCGAATCCTTACATCCAAATGTGTTTATTTTTATCGGTCTTTCTTGGTGTCCCGACGTACATAAATTGCGTAGTCTTTAGAGGTCTCTTATTTTAAAATTGTGTCCTCGCTATATGTTTTGGTGGGAATGCCTTGCCGTAGCTGAAGAAAATGAAAAAAAAAGTGAACTGTGCTTGGCGGCTGCAAGAAATTAGTATTTGATCATTCCAAAACTTGTCAATTGGTGTGCAGTTTACACACGACCAATTCTTTTGATTCGACAGTTTCCGCGGCCTACCTCATGGGCTGGGTGCGAGTGATTTTATTTCAGTGCAGAGCCGATAACCATGCTCTAAAGCTCGCTGTGTTGGATTTGCCCTTGTCTTCCTCACTAATCCGAAACGGGTTTACTTTACGACAATGCAAATGCGCTCCTTTAAGGGACACTATAGTGAAACGAGCAATCGTTTTACATAAATAAATAGTACTCTGAGAACTCTAATGTTGTAAATTTCACCAGCGTAGGTTAATAGAGGAGAAAACCAAGGTCAATAAATTTCGTGCGAATTTGACGCACATGACGTCACGGATTTCAAAACATATTTTTCGTATGTTGGCGACGTTAGCTCAACGAAAATTCCTGAAACTTGCTTTGTTAAGTCCATGCCGCCCTCAAAAGACAAAGTACTTAAATTTTTATCGTTAAGAAGTACGTGGGATCTCGTAGATGCCGTCAAAATAAAGGACCTCGCAGCGTTTTGTGCGGAAATTTCACGATGGTGTCACCACCCGCATTTTCTCTTTGCGCGTTTTCTTGCTCACAAGTCTTGTAGCGAGATGATTTTGGAATTTTGAGAGTAACTTACTAATGAGAGGGAAAAAAATCACTTTTCTCTTTAATTTCTCTTAAAGAGTTGTGTAGGACGGTACCAGCAGCCCATAGTTGGACACGGTTTTAGACGTCCGCGGCATTTCTTCCTCAACGGCGGGTACACACAATGCTGGCACCAATGGGCACGCTCTCCAGACTGACGTCATGAGCCGAACAGCCGGTGAGCCCGCCTTCGAAGAACATTGCCGAGTGCATGAGCGCGACTATTTCTTTAGTCGCGTAGCCAATCGGCTGCCACTATTCGGTCGTCTGGGCGGGGCCACTCTGGACTTCTTAAAGGGACCCTGAAACGGTTTTGACGATTTTGTACAAACACATTGAGCCAGTAGATCAAGTCCTAAGGCTCATTTACAGACTAGTTTAAGCTCTCTGCGTACACTGTGTAATTGATTACAACGCTATAAAGCTGCGAATCGCTGCAGATCACTGCGGCTCAGCCCAACGCGTTTTCAGCCGACCCTCCCGAGTATGACACGCAGTCTGCGCACGATCTGATTGGCTGCGGTGTGCGCGCACGAAAAATTGGCTGGTAGGGTGGCGGCACCTGTCGGAGCAGATATCAACCCCTCCGCGATGTCTCTGTTGCCAGACGGCGTGCGTGCTGCCTGGCGCACTGGGGCTATGGTCTCCGAGATGTACGCAACCTGTCGGCGAGGAATCTCGGAGGTCCTCACTGGGCGAAGCTCAAATCATCGAGTGTGCTCACATGAGCTCTGCGATCGCCAGCGATGCCAGCGTGTATCATGAGTTGAGGAGGCAAGGCAGGGGTAAGAAGGAGGGTATGATATAATTGGCCGTAGCCGCCTTGGTACACGGCGTGCAGCGAAATTTGTGGTGCCAATGGTTCGATGATGCTCTAGCCTAAACGCTGACAAAGCTTCAAATAACCGTTTCAGGGTCCCTTTAAGTTCTATCTGACTATAGTTGCATAGTTTTCCAGACCGCGCGCATGTACAGGGCTGGCCAAATGTTCCCAGTTCACTATCCCATGTACTCCTACGGAAGCGTGGCCTGGGAACTTTTGACCCCTCCTGTACATACGTGGTGCGGAATGCGCTGAACCACTGCGGCAGGTCTATTGACCCGAACCCTTCCCACTACATCCCTGCCTCTTTGCCGAAAACAGGACTAACAATCTTTGAGAACCAGGTATACTCCCAGGCCTCGGTCCCTTCGGTCACGCGTGATGCACAAACACGATTACTGCGGCAGCTTTCCTCCCTAAGCGCTCGTTCCACTCGCAATGCTCTGCAATCCCGAGTAGGCAGTACAATAACGGAAAGGTGGGCTAGTTGGTTAGGAGAGAGAATAAGGGTAGAAGAAAGGCAGGGAGATTAACCTGGGCTGAGCCCGGTAGGCTACCCTGCGCGGGGGGGAGGGGGGAGAGGGAAGAAAAGTTACAGAGTAGGAGAGAAAAGTCACTGAGCCGGGTTCATGATGAATTATATGGGGCAGCGCTGGAACGAAGACAAAGACGAGAAAAGACAGGACATGCGCTGTACTCACAGGCAGTAGGTCGCGTGGGTTTTAGAGCACGTCATCGTGACCCCAACGTGTCATTACCTGTAGGCGAGACATAGCGCTGCACGCCCACAGTGAGGTTGTCCTACCTGAGTCCCATTCCTAATCTGGGTTTACGGCTTCTCCTGGCTCTTTAACCCAGTGTTGTCTCCCTATTTTGCGTCTTTCTTCCTGCTGCCGCCTTGCTCTGCCGGGAGGTGCACACATTGCCTCAGTTGTGGTGGGTTCTGTGTTTGTACTCAACGGGCTACCTGTAAAATCTCCGCCAACGTGTGGCTTATCTCGTGGTATGGTTACATTGTGGTTTTCCTGGGCGTATTCCAACACGCCCTCTCCGGAAACTGGGCGTAAGACGTAAAGAGTTTCGTTTTATGGCACTGACGAGGTGTTCCAGCCTGAAAGAAACTTGGTGGTATATGCGCATCAGCAGGGGTAGAAAGGAAAGAGTGGGTGAAAGGGCTTGTTTTGTTCCTTGATCTTAAGTATTCGAGTACGGGGAAAAGCGATTTGGTCTTGCATGTTTTATTAATTCGCAAGAAGCACACGGAAGCTCGTACATCTCAGTCGAATTGACGATGTGCCCGGAAAACAATAACGGCGCGCATTATATATCAACCCAGAAAAGTGCTTGTCTGTGGTTTATACGTACAGCATTATAACTACAGTAAGAGGCACAAGTTTAAAGGAGTGCTTCTCCAAAAATTGAATTATACAGTGCGTGTAGACTAGATTTCTGGGTTGGCTAATTTCGTACAGGTGGCGCCAAAGACGGCAAGGGACCATAACCATCTTGCTTTGGTCCCTCGCCTCATGCGTAATCAAGCGTACGTTTATCCTATAAGGTGTTTGTATAATTAGAGAGAAAGAAATTATTCGGCCAATAGCAGACTGACATGTTTATGGAAGACGCACTTTACAAGGATGGGGAGAAACCGACGCAAATAAATAAAAGTTGGCTGTGGCTTAACTCAGTTATGCCTGGCTGTGCGTATGGAGAGGTATGGTTAATCTTACTCGACAGATTTAGTTGAGCGTCCGCAACAGCTTTGCGGACGCAGCCTGCCATAGGAAATGGCTGGCAGGCTGCGTCTGCAGAGCCGCTGCTAAATCTGTCTATTGTTAAGCTTGGTTCTCTGTACGGTTACGCTTCTCGAGGCGTTCGGCTCCTTCTTCTTCCGTCTCCTCGGCTCACTGCCTCCTCTTTCTTTCGTTCCGACGATGAAGCCTGGCTTCTTTCAGTCTCTCGGTCCCGCTTTCCATATCTGCCGACAAATCTTACCTAGCTGGCACTTCTATATATACGATGCAACGCCGTCTCCTCCTCTGTTAAGCTTATCCGTCCACAACTCGCCACGAATCCCCGCAGAGTCGAGATTGCATACAATGGAGCCATATGAACTTGCATTTGCATTCAGTCAAAATATGTCAAAATTATAAAAATGGAAACTAAAGTACAATGTCGCGCACTCTGTCTCTCTTGGCATAGCGTCGAAGTGAGACGACGGAATAATACTTAACAGAGGCGTCAATAAACACATTTGTTCCTCCACGGTATTTAGCCGAGTAGCGCCCTTTGCTAGAATGTGATTGACATCACTAAGACGCAAACGCATACCTTTCGCCTAGACAACAGCCAAGAACACTCAGGAGTGAACGAGTTTACGAGTTCTGTATCTGGGAAGATGACGCGAACTTATTTCTGAACTCCCAACACCACTTTGCGAGAATCATTGCGGGAATCGAACAGTATGGTAAGCTGCTTACAAGTTTTAAAAACCAACTATAACCATACTCAACATAGGTCCGCGGAGTGTATGTTAAAATTTCAATGCTCTTGTTGCGTTAGAGTTGTCATTTAATTCGCAAAGCACGCAAAGCACGAAGGCGACGAAAGCGTCGGCCTTCGTTGACAAAAATATCAGCTTGCGCCTGTGAAGCGTGCTCTGCCGCACATACGCACCAAATGTGGTGAAGCCTACAAACAACTCAAGGGGCTATTGCTGTTTGTCATCTAACACATTACTGCTCGAAGATTAACTGTTAAATTGTCTTCTACATATTAAATTCATTATAATTTTGATGAATCAAAGTTTTTGGTTATCGTTAAAATTATTCTTAGGTATCCATTATTGCCAATAATTGCCATTTCGGGAGGACGGACGAGCGTGTAACCTTAAAAGAAGTTTTGTCAGCGAAAAAAATAAAAAAAACAAATAACTTATTAAATTTCTCCATTTTTTTTAACTTGTGAGAATATAGTGCGCTCGCTAGCTTATATTTAAGGATTTACATTCAGTGGCGGAAAAAAAGAAAGAAGCGAGCTGTTTTGGCAGTGTGTGTTAGTATGTCCAACCTCCCCAGCGGCCATTTTTTATTTTACAAAAATAAAAAGATCGATATGCAGTAGCTTACTGCCACTACGACGTGCTTCTGTTTAAGCTTCCATCCTTTCCTTTCTTCTCCCTCATATTTCTATCTGCAGTGGATCCCTCACTGCCAAACTTTTACAAATAAACCAGTTATACATCATATTAAGCAGTGTTTCACCATTGTAAGTGGACTGCCTCCGTGCACATTGGCTCTCTAAATGAGTCTTCCAGATACTCGAAAATTTCGAGGTATACATTTGCAACCCACAGTGGTTTGGTGTCAAGTCTATTTTCGTCCACCAAATCATTCTGTTTTGAGGCAAACGTTGCTGGCAACAAGCACGACTGCAATAGCAATTCACCGCCCACCTTTGCGAAAGAGGAGCACGGACAACGAACTCGGATCAACGCATCTATCAGAGCCAGGGGTTCGTATTCCTTTCAGCCTTGTTGAGTTGTTGATGGATTATTCGCAAGTTTCCCACAGGGGTTCAGGACAAGAAGAGATAGCCCGAATAAAAAAAAAGGTTATCTGATTGATCGGGAAGGTTAGAGCTATTTAGAGAAAGATGCATTAGCAGTACGAGATTACGGCCTTCAGTAATGCAGGTGAAAATATGAAACGCGCTCATCCGCACACTGATGCCCTTTTATTTTCGGTGCTGTAGAGGGAGGGAGGCTACGGTGCGCCGCTTACTTTGAGCAACACTTGCGCTGCGCATCCGTTACGCCGTCTAGCACCGAGATTAATTGCACGGAAAGTTTGCCCCCCCCCCCAAAATCGGGGCGACCACATTCTTACTGGATCGGTTTGCCTATCCTGCGCTGAAGTTGCGTTGCGTGTTAAAGGGGCCCAGGTGCTCGGTATTAATCCGGGACCCCTTCATTACGACCTCTCTCATAGCTCGGTTGAAGCTTCCGGTACGTGAGAGCAGACCGATCGATCAGCAGCACGAAAAACGCGGCCTCTGATACGGCGCAGTTGCACGGGCGTACGCTAATGGAATTACGCAGCGGAGAAGAGGTTCGCTCATGCGCGCGCGCAAGAACTATAGTTAAGGGGGAAGAAAACAAAAAAAAACCTGATGATGGCTGTTGTACGATTAACGTTGTTGCCACTCAAACCGAACTTGAATGCTGTATGTGCGATTTTTTTTTTCTTTTTAAAGAGTGGTTAGGATTTGGCAATGCCTGCCGTATGCGCTCTAACCAGTTTTTATACTGTCG
>JALIZH010032960.1:3827500-3837500 GCA_030522465.1 Rhipicephalus appendiculatus | reverse complement strand
CCCACTAGCAGAGAATTCCACGTGTTCACCTATAACAGTACTTGTTCCAAAACTGGTCTTTCGTGGCTTTGACTTGGCGGTGTAGGTTTCTTTATAAATGTTCACTAAAGGAATTGAAAAAAAAGACGAAAAGAAACCAGAAAACAGAGTGGACACATGGTTAACTAACTAACTAACTAACTAACTAACTAACTAACTAACTAACTAACTAACTAACTAATAACTGATTGACCGACCGACCGACCGACCGACCGACCGACCGACCGACCGACCGACCGACCGACTGACTGACCTACTGACCGACTGACCGACTGGTTAGTACATCATTATTAACTGTTGAGAGAAGGCGAGGGGGAAGTCTGAAAAAGCCCGGTGTAAGCTATCACAATGCCACCAGTGCGAGTTTTTGTCGGCTGCGCTGTGGCAAGCAAATACAATCTATTCTCGTCGACCACGAGCTGGAACGCCGAGGCCAGCCGATGTCGCTCTTCCGCCATCTGTCGTCCCTTTGTTATACTTCAGCGCTTACGCTTATTCACCGCGAACCTTACGCAAACTACTTTTTGCTGTGTGGCTTCAGAAACAGAGGTTAGGTTTGCGGTCGGACAAACTACACGCTTTTGTGCCATCGCAGTTAGTCCCGACAGAACTACGTACCGAACGAGCGTTTCAACAAATATGACTTAGCAGTATGCGTGTGCTGGTCTAAACAAAGCTACGCCACTCAACGGCAAGCTTCGTTTCATGCGGGCAAAAAGTTGTTCCTCGAGAGCCACCATCTTTCCGTCCCCCCTATGTCGCTCAGCCAAGAGCAACCCTTTGTGTTGCAAACGAAGTCGGGGCAACTCAAAAGCCGTTTCTTTTCTCATAATTCGAATCCTTCCACCTGAGCGTTTTGTTTTTTGGCCCGCATTTGATTGCGCACGTGAGTTGAACTGAGTCTCGCGTATTGCCTTGCGAATGTGGGTGTCTTTGAAAGTAACGTCCGGACAATGTAAAGAAATAAGGAAAGAAGTGCAGCGCTGCCTCTGTGGGAACGTAAGTGTGCGGGCGTGGGTGGCTTGTCATTGCGCTTGCTTTAATCAAGACTAGTGCACGCCCTTAACGCTTCGCTGATTTGCCTCGGCCTGACGTTTCCCTTCAAATGAGATGTTGCTATTTCTTTCCAAAACTTCCGCTCGTCTGGGCTGCACAGCGACTTGAAGGAACCTTGTTGAAGCCACACTGGAACCCGTTTTGATCTTTAACCAGGTCAAGTATGTATTAGAGCTTTAAAAAATGAGGAAATAGGAAATAGAAAGGAAAATACTAATGTCCTGAATTAACGTTGAATGAATTCAAAATTCGCTAGCGGCTCTTATTCATGCAGAACTCCTCGACTACCATCATTGTGCTTTGAAGAAGGAAGACCCGAGAACGTTCCACTCTCGGTGGGTGGGTGACTTACGGAGCTCATGAGTGCACTTTTTTCTCTGCTCTCGTTACCGTCCTACCTCGGCACGCTGCTCCTCGAGTGTTTTCACCATGCGCGGCTGCCCCATACTTCCCGCAGACGGCAGTGCCAGCTCGACTCGACTGCCGTCGTACAAAACACGTACTGACTACATGCTGACGCTGTCGCCATGTACGCTGGCGCTACGCACCAATTTCTGAAGTTGAAGTATATTTCTGACAAAAACAAAGCACAGTTTCTGTGACAGCCAGGCTACCGTCGCAGAGCTATATTGAATACAGATGTATTTTACGAGCGAGGATTGGGCTAAGGCCACCACCTCGCGGAGCGTTGCCGGAGCTAATCACGGAGGCCACGGGTCGGGACAGAGGGAAGTAAAACTTGAAGGACACTTTGTACATTCCAAAGTGTGTTCGGCGAAAGAGTGTGGCCAATCCACTGACTATGCCATGTCTTTTAGATGTCCGTCCCGCGTCCCCCCGTCCCGCGTCCGCCGTCCCGCGTCCTGCGTCCCGCGTCCGGCCACTTTCATGAAGTAGGGAAGCACCCATTATGCGAACCAGAACACTGTAGTAATATGAAGGCCGGCAACGCTATCACAGTCATCAGAGTCATGGCCGAGAGCACAGACAGGCTGCTTAGCAATAGCTAGGCAGGTGGTGTCTGTCGCCCAGGTTGACCCCATTCCTTGAGTCATGGCCGAGAGCACAGAGAGGCTGCTTAGCAATGGCTAGGCAGGTGGTGTCTGTCGCCCAGGTTGACCCCATTCCTTAATATTGCTTGCATGTGTCTGGAGGGGGCTTAGTCCTTCCCGCGTCCCACACCACCCCAGCGCATGCGCGTCCCCTCCCCTATGCTCTCGTATGCTCACCCCCCTTCCTCTACTCTAGGAATCATCTAATCTACTGAGCGGCGCCCGCGTCCCACATCCCCACAGCGCATGCGCGTCCTCCCGCTCTCTCTTCTAGGAATCCTCTACTCTACGGAGCGGCTCCCGCGTCCCACACCCCCCACAGCGCATGCACGTCCCCTGCCCCTCTGTATCCTCTCCTACGGTCCCCCCCCCCCGCCCTTTCCTCTAGGAATCCTCTACGGAGCGGCGCGCACGACAGGTGGTGTGACAGCTGCGTACTCCGCTGGGGGGCGCCACGGTAGTTCCGCGGTATGAAAATGATGGAGCGCGCGCGCCTCATTCTCTCTCCTGTGCAGCGCCGCCGATGAGCGCCCGGACCACTGGCGTGAAATGAGAGCGGCGACGTTCCTCCCGCTCAAGCTAATTATCTCCCCGCTGCTTCGCATCCACACATGGTTCCCTTTAGCGGGAGATGGCGAATTTTTTTCTTTTACACTCTCACTGGGACAACACACAAACCGAATGTGTGCGTGTTTTCTTTTTTAATTTTTTACCGCGAATCTCAGCGAGACGCGAGACTAATCTTCCTCCGTTCGCATGCGTTAGTATTTTCTCGCGCATTGCGCATCACGCAAATGCCATCCGCGTTCCAGCGCTTGAATTGACAGACCCTTTGTAAATTCGAAAGTGTATTCCGTGAACGCCTTTGTCCATTGAGACGGCGTCGGTCAGAATGATTGCAAACGATGGGCACAGCGACGCTACGCAAGCAAAGCGCGAGCGTTGTAGAGTCCGACGCGACCGCCGTCCGTTTGCGCACCCCGGCGGCCACCTGATTCCGTGCCAGAGCTCGGATGGACAGATGGACGGACAGACCCACGGACGGACGGCGGACGGACAGACAGACGGACGGAGGGACGGACGGACGGACGGACAAACAGACGAACGGACGGACAAACGAACGGACGGACAAACGCACAAACGGACGGACGGACAGACGGACAAACGGACGGACGGACGGACGGACGGACGGACACCGGACGGATGGACAGACGGACGGACAAACGAACGGACGGACAGACGGACAGATGAACGGACGGACAAACGAACAGACGGACGGACGCCGGACGGACACCGGACGGACGTGAGCATGAGACATTAAAGGCTTTCGCCTTAAAATTACACCATCTCCCGCCGAAGGGAACCATGTGTAGATGCGAAGCAGCCGGCGCTCACGCTTACACTGGCGGCGGCGTTGACGCTGGCGCTCATCGCAGCGTTGCGCAGGAGAGAAACCTGGGGAGGCGCAAAGCACGCAGTGATGGACCGGTGTTTCCTACTGGAGCATCCCAATCGCTGCTAATGGGCAATGAGAGACAAAAGACTCGGACTGGACACAGAGACCCGCAGTCCGCTTTTAGTTAACGCGCACACTGCGAATTTTTATCGTTCGACAACGCACAGGAGAAATCTCCCACCGGCACTACCTTGCAGGTCAAGATCCAGTGCCTATATATACGGGGTGGCCAGTGAACGGTTGTGCAGCGTGAGCAGTCGGTTTTTTCAATCAAGACACTCGCTAGCCGACGCTGCCTGCGTCGGCGTTGCGAGGCGAGAGAGGGGGAGCGTAGGAGAGGAGAGAGAGGGGGGAGGGGACGCGCATGCGCAGTGGGGGGTGTGGACGCCGCGGAGTGGGATGCCTAGAGGAGAGAGAGGGGGAAGTGTAGGAGAGGAGGGGGGGGCAGGGGACGCGCATGCGCAGTGAGGGTGTGGACGCCGCGGAGAGGGATGCCTAGAGGAGAGAGGGGGGGGAGCGTAGGAGAGGGAGGGGGGAGGGGACGTGCATGCGCAATGGGTGTGTAAACGCCGCGGGCGGGGAGGGATACCTAGAGGAGAGAGAGGGGGGAGCGTAGGAGAGGAGGTGCGTGGCGAGGGTTTGCGCATGCGCAGTAAGGGTGGTCAGGACGCACACCACCACCACCACCGGACGGACATCGGACGGACGTGAGCATGAGACATTAAAGGCTTCGCCTTAAAACCTCCAATGTGAAGAGACTATCAGTGACTTTTCGGCTAGGGGCATGGTGTAAGATATACACCATGGCTAGGGGAAAGGTGCAAAAGCCAGGGCGTCGTTAAAAAGGCGGATTGACAATAATCTGTTGCCTTCGTTTCGGAACAATTTTCACTAAGGCTGGAAACCTGCACTACTTGATAAAACAATCAGCTTATATTCCTGTATGAAAGCGATGTGAAATAGAAAGTATAATCTACAGATGCTTTGACTCAGCCCTGAATGGTCATAGATGACACCTTCTTGAGAAATGGACAACGTATGCAAAACTTTGCGTCTGGAGACCAGCTCGTTTACGGTGGCCTTGTTCTGTATCGCGTACCCAGGGACACGCCTTCATTGGAGCCGTTTCAGACGCTGACAAGTGCTAGCTATCCGATATATAACGAAGCAGCAGTACTCCAAGAAAGCATAAAGACTACACATTAGAGGTCTTTAGTTCCACGTACGTGGATCTTTTGCACACACAAACATGAGAACTCCGCTCGCGTTACCTGCCAAGGTGGTCTAGTGGTTATGGTTGCTCGGGGGCTGACCCGAAGGTCGCGTGATGGAATCCCGGCCGCAGCGTCCACGTTTTCGAGGGAGCTGAAAATGATCGAGGCCCGTGTACGTAGATTTAGGTGCACGTTAATGAACTGCAGGGGGTCGAAATTTCCGGTGCCTTCCACTACGGCGTCCCTCGTAATCATATCGTGGTTTCGGAACGTTAACCCCAACAATTATTATTAACTTCACATACGTTACACGGCACGCGTCCACTAGTTCATAGTTTCACGTACGCAGATGCAATGCCATGTAGCTTTCGAATACATACTGTAGTTGCTTTCCCATGCCTCACGTACGCACTCACACACGCACGCACGCACACGCAATCAGCGCCGTGCGTGTCGTGGTCTTTCCTTTCCTTCGCCCACGTAAAGCTTTTGCTGTAAACCCTCTTAAGGAAATACTAGTGCCCAAGCTCTGTTCTATTATGTACGCACGCTTTCTAGGACGGGAACGAACGCGCATTTCTTTGACAGCCGGCTTTAGAGGCACAGAGTGGAGTCGCTCTAGCTGTAATGAGATCAGAAAAGTTGACTCTCACCAATCATTTGACTACGAAGGCTTCATAGAACTCAGACCACACGCCTATGCTTCTTCGTGTTTGCGAGGCTACTGCGCACAAATGTATGCCTTCTTAGCACGACCTCTTCGCGTGCCGAAAAGAACTCACTCACATTCACGATGCAATACGCGCGTCCTTTGAGCACTGAACTACAGCCATGCTTGTTCTTGTCTTGAGTTTTATCGCAGTGGATGCGTTTCAGACGTCGGACGACAAAAGAGAGACCTGAGTCGAAAGCCACGCGGTGAGGCAGGCACATTTCGTGCACTATCTAGTACCAACCTCTCGAAAGAAATATGAGGGAAACACAAAGAGATAGATAAATCTCCGTCTGAAATAACAAACAAGTGCAATAAAAGCTGAAAATGAGACGAGAATGAAATATTCCGAGAGAACGCGACTCTATATTCACTGGAGTGAGTTAACAACGGTACTCACCGAAGTTCACCGAGGTCTGTCCAAAGGGCAATGATAGCGGAAAAGCTGAAGTGCGGGTTCTTAAGCTATAGTATACGGTTAGGGTGGAGAAGGGGCAAGGCAAGTCCTCCTCATAGATGAAGATGTTTGCTGTGTTGTTTGTTTCTTCCTGTGACTTTGGGAGAATAAATAACTACGGACTGTGAATAGATCATGCAGAACACGGTTAAGATAAGAAATGGAAAAAAAAAACTAAGTGCACTGCTATTGTTATTCATGGAAGTACGGTTCTCGCGCACTTAAGGGACGCTATTCAACGACGCGCCCAAAACAGCCACTATCACTTTCATGAAAAAAGAAAAGAAAAATCAGCGTTATGCGCGCCTTAGTGTACGGAAGGACAATATTTACGTTGCCTATCACAGAAGCGTGCACATGCTTCGAGTAATTCTCTGTCCTAGTGAGCGCATAATTCTCTGGTCTAAATGCACTCTGGGTGTCTGCAATGCTGAGGCAGCTAATAAGCCGGAGTTTGTTCTCTTTTTTTTTTTACCGCGCTAACGTTAGTATTCCAGCGCACGTGAGGAATTTTAACGAGCTAGTGAGCAAAGTTGCGTGCGCGAAAAAAAAAAAAGAGAAAAGGAAAAAGGTAATGATGCGCACTGTTCGCGCAAGTACCTGGAATAACAGCGCACGTCGAGAAGTGCATGGACCAGCGTTTGCAGTGCCTTGTGTGCGGCAGTCATCTTTTGCCGGAGAATTGGAGGATAGACTGCGATGATGGTAATAGGCTTTCTTCCCGCGATGGCGCTCGCTCGTCACGGCTTTGTCGTTCTAACGCGGGAGCGTTAAAGAGCTCGTTTCGCACAAATAGCGGCGTCAGCGTCGGTGTCGTTAGTTGCGAGCGAAAAATCATAATCTTGTCCATGACCGAAAAATCGAGAAAGTTGGTAATAAAATAAATAATAATAAAAAAACTTTGCTTCGAAGTGAAAATCGAACCCAGGCCGTCTACGTGGCAATCAGGTGTTCTGCCACAGCCCAACGTTATTGCTTGAAGCTGCTTTAAAAAAACACACACACACACACACTATATTAATATCATGTAGTGGAAGGAGTCTCCTTAACCGCAGGACCCTGTTGCCGGGCTCATCTTGCTGCCGCTGCTCTGGCTTTGCGTTCCGCATCCTTGCCAAGCTGCTTATCGTCTTCATCATATTCCCGTTTACGTTTCTGAGGACGACTATCCATATTCCGTGAGGAGCCCTAAGTAATGTCAAGTGGGTCCTTATTTTTATATATATATATATATATATATATGTACAAACATGGTTTTCGGTAAATTTTATTGTCGTTTATAAATGCGAACTGTTTTTGAGCCGCGCACCTTGTTTTTTTGCGCAACGCGCGCCGAACGCCGCGAGCGCCTTGCACCGCGTGCCGTTTGGTTTTTTTATTTATTATTATTTTTTTGTTGTTGTTGTTGCGCCGGCGCCGCGAGGGAAGAGCGTCTACTGCTACCTTAGACAAAGCGCCCGTGCTGCGCTAAATGATGGTTCTCATTTCCCAATTCACGATGGTGAAAGTGAAGACGACCATTATAACCAGTTGTGCACAGAGCTTATTTCTTTTATTTAACCTCGAGTTTCTGGTGCGCTAGAAGCAAACCGCTCGGCGCGCACGGCGTTTCATTGTCTTTTTGAGCCGGCGACGCATTCAGGGAGCTTCAACGGCGAACGGGTGCCGGCCTAAGGAGCTTCGCTTCTAATAAAGAGGATGCTCGTCTGTTTAGTTCGCATTAGTCACATTATTGTTTCAACTTTTTTTTTTAATGAAAAATATTGTGGTGCACGCTCCAGAGCCCTCCGGTAGCTCTCCTGATAGCTGGACATCGCTATTATTTAGCGAAGAAGGATCACCACTTTCACTCGCAGTTACTTTCGCGATATTAAAAAAATTACACCATCTCCCGCTAAAGGGAACCATGTGTAGATGCGAAGCAGCGGGCGCTAACGCTTACACTGGCGGCGGCGTTGACGCTGGCGCTCATCGCAGCGTTGCGCAGGAGAGAAAACGGGGAGGCGCAAAGCACGCATTGATGGAGTGGTGTTTCCTACTGGAACATGCCAATTGCTGCTAATGGGCGATGAGAGACAGAAGACTCCGACTGGACACAAAGACCCGCTTTTAGTTAACGCGCACGCTGCGAATTTTTATTGTTCAACAACGCACAGGAGAAATCTCCCACCGGCATCACCTTGCAGGTCAAGATCCAGTGCCATATATACGGGGTGGCCAGTGAACGGTTGTGCAGCGCGAGCAGTCGGTTTTTAGATGTGAAGCATCTTATGGCGAAGACTTAATCCGGTGGTGGTGGTGGTGGTGGTGGTGGTGGTGGTGGTGTGCCGGCGTGACCACCCTTACTGCGCATCCGCAAACAATTAAAAAAAAATAAAAAAATAAAAAAAACCTCCCTCTCCCCCCTCTCTCTCCTCTAGGCATCCCTCCCCGCGGCAACCACACCCTCACTGCGCATGCGCCTCCCCTCCTCTCTCCCCTCCTACGCTCCCCCCTCTTTCCTCTAGGCATCCCTCCCCCGCGCTCCCACTGCGCATACGCGTCCCCCCCCTCTCTCTCCTCTAATACGCTCCCCCACTCTCTCCTCTAGGCATCCCTGCCCACAGCGTCCACACCCCCCACTGCGCATGCGCGTCCCCCCCCCTCTCTCTCCTCTCCTACGCTACCCCCCTCTCTCGCCTCGCGACGCCGACGCAGGCAGCGTCTGCTAGCGAGTTTCTTGGTTGAAAAAACCGACTGCTCGCGCTGCACAACCGTTCATTGTCCATCCCGTATATATGGCAATGGATCTTGACCTCCAAGGCGGTGCCGGTGGGAGATTTCTCCAGTGCGTTGTTGAACAATAAAAAGTGCAGCGTGCGCGTTAACTAAAAGCCATGCGGGTCTCTGTGTCCAGTCGGAGTCTTCTGTCTCTCATTGCCCATTAGCAGCGATTGGCATGTTCCAGTAGGAAACACCGCTCCATCACTGCGTGCTTTGCGCCTCCTCAGTTTTCTCTCCTGCGCAACGCTGCGATAGCGCCAGCGTCAACGCCACCGCCAGTGTAAGCGTTAGCGCCCGCTGCTTCACATCTACACATGGTTCCCTTTAGCGGGAGATGGTGTAATTTTTTTCAACCAAGAAACTCGCTAGCAGACGCTGCCTGCGTCGGCGTCGCGAGGCGAGAAGGGGGGGAAGCGTAGGAGAGGAGAGAGTGCGGGGGACGCGCATGCGCAGTGGGAGTGTGGACGCCGCGGGCAGGGATGCCTAGAGGAGAGAGAGGGGGGGGACGCGCATGCGCAGTGGGAGTGTGGACGCCGCGGGCAGGGATGCCTAGAGGAGAGAGGGGGAGAGGAGGTTTTTTATTTTTATTTTTTGAAAGGGTTTGCGCATGCGCAGTAAGGGTGGTCACGCCGCACACCACCACCGGATTAAGCTTCGCCATAAGATGCTTCACATCTCAAAAATTCGCTCCCCTTCGCCGCCGGCCGGAGACCTCTCAAAAAATTAGACCATCTCCCGCTAAAGGGAACCATGTGTAGATGTGAAGCAGCGGGCGCTAACACTTACACTGGCGGCGGCGTTGACGCTGGCGCTCATCGCAGCGTTGCGCAGGAGAGAAAACTGGGGAGGCGCAAAGCAGGCAGTGATGGAGGAGTGCTTCCTACTGGAACATGCCAATCGCTGCTAATGGGCAATGAGAGAGAGGAGACTCCGACTGGACACAGAGACCCGCACTCCGCTTTTAGTTAACGCACACGCTGCGAATTTTTATTGTTCAACAACGCACGGGAGAAATCTCCCACCGGCACCACCTTGGAGGTCAAGATCCATTGCCATATATACGGGGCGGCCAGTGAACGGTTGTGCAGCGCGAGCAGACGGTTTTTTCAAGCAAGAAACTCGCTAGCAGACGCTGCCTGTGTCGGCGTCGCGAGGCGAGAGAGGGGGGGAGCGTAGGAGAGGAGAGAGAGAGGGGGTGACACGCATGCGCAGTGGGGAGTGTGAACGCCGTGGGCAGGGATGCGTAGAGGA
>JALIZH010032960.1:3760000-3822500 GCA_030522465.1 Rhipicephalus appendiculatus | reverse complement strand
GCGAGAGTCGGCTTTGTTTACCCACAGCTACGATGAACGGAAACAATGGCCTCGTTCTTATGCGCTTGTTTTTTTTTTTTCTTTGGAAGGAGGATGAGAGTTTGGCAAAGGGTCGGGAACTGGGTGCAAGGAACATTTCAATATGAATCTTGCAAAAACACTTTGAGCTTCAACGCAGGCGTTTCTGGAATTGAATATTATGGCAAGTTGGAAGGATAAAGGCTTAGGCATTGTTTACCTTCTAAGAGAGTGACCGTTCAAAACTCTCGGTATTTGTTTTTGATAAATGAACAGTATAAGTAACATAAAGACTCTAACGGTCCCGCTTTAGTCCAGCTTAAAAGGTCCAGTTAACAAAAATCCTTGAAAGGAAGATAAAAATATTACTTTTCACGGATGAAACTAGTTGTGAAGTCTTCACAGCCAGTTTAAAGCCCTCAAGCACATTTCACGTTCATCCTTATTGACTACTTAGCAATGATTAACTTACTACCTAATGTTCAACATCGCAGCCCGTATGTCCAGACATGGTTCGTGTTCATGTATAGGGTGCATTTTAAAGCACACGTATTCTTTTGTTGTTTGCGGTAGGATATGTTTATAAAAAGCTTTTTGTTGTTGATATCTTTAGTGCCTATCACCAAGGTGCTTGGCTAGATAAGGTACGTTTGTAAAAGACTACTCTTCAAGGAGCATTAATAATAATTTCTGGGGTTTTACGTCCCAAAACCACGATATGATTATGAGGGACGCCGTAGTGGAATTATTTTATACGTGGTTAAAGGCTTATATAAAAAAGTTGAGTTTGTTGAATCCCTGTTGTAATGAAATAGATGGGGACTATCGTCACTCTTGTTGTGCGTGCCGGGCGAAGAGGAAATGGACACTAAGATACGACGTGGTAAAAGACACACACGACGTTTATGACACAAACAGAAGCAGCTAAAATAAACACTCAAGTACATGGAAAATAGACTGAACTATTCGAGGGCTACAATGAACGCGAGTCCAAGCTACACGACAAAACCAATCCACGCGAGTTCAAGAAAAGAATGTCCGAAGACCTCACGGTACGATGGACGCTGAGGTGCAGGGGCAGGAGGCGGGTGAAAGCCGATGTGCAGCGGGGTGCGTATCGACGTGCGACGCTCACGGCGACGATGCAGCTTGACGGCGTGGGTCCGACTACGAAGCAGTCAACCCGCATGGAGAGGCAGTGCTCCGTGCAGGGAATGACCAGCCTTCCCAGCGAACAACTTGCGTCGAGTCGCTATGCTCGGCGCAAACGTGACCATCAGCCAAGCCACGCTCGTTGCTGTGCTGACCAGCTGACCGCGGAGACGCCTCGCCGAGATCCGCGATGCCCTCGGCAAGGGACAGAGCAGCAGGTCAGGCCGCGCCCCGAGATGCAGTACTCGTGCCGGCAACGCCGCCCCAGCTGGTGGTTGGGCGGCAGCAGCATGGACGGCCGCGTTCCCTGGCTGGACCCTGGACCGCCGGCGTCCGATGCTTCGGCCCGCTGTCTTGCGTCTGCCGCTGCTTCGGCTCGTCCCCAGCCGCGAAGTTTGGTTTGGTTTGGTTGTCCTATTGGTCTATGGCACGTACCCACTCTGGGGGATGGGCCAAGAATGCGTTGTTGAAATTTAAAAGGTTATTCGAAAAATGTTAAAAGGTTAAATAATATTATAAGAAAAAAAAAAGAGAAGAAATAGTAATAATAAGTAATACATCAAATTTATACTTAAAAAATTCTGCTATTGAGCTCGTATTCCAGACTGCCGTATTAACCTGATCGTAGCACTTTTGATTTGATGAGATTAGTTTGATTTTACCGCATTTTAATAACGAATATTTTTGAGGCAAGATTAAAATGGTACACGTTTAGAGGTTTGCATGAAATTACACACAGCATCGAAGGCATCCCTATGGCAGTATCCCAACCCTGAGGCACCAAAGCTTAGCACAATGTCTTCAGTTAAGTTTAAGCCTATTTTTGAAAGCGGAGTAATGAGCATTCGTGATCTAATAGTGAGCATCTGCGACATGACAAAAAGTAATGCGCAATATTTTCTAATTCTCCGCAGAATTGGCATAGGGGCGATATCGTCAGACCAGCTCTGTGTAAGTGTAAGTTTAATGGGGGGACACGGCATCGAAATCTGGTGATTGTAACTTCAGATTGTCTTGATTGGCTCCAATGAGACTTCCATGGGAAGTTTAGATGCTTGTATTCCGTCCACGTTGTTATTGATTCCATTCTATCAGTGTGAATTGCCCATTTTCTATATCTAATTGCGGTGAAATATTCTACCACTGGAAGAACCTGGATTATTGGGAGGTCTAGCGATGCACGCGCTAAAGCGTCGGCCATTTCATTTAATTTTAATCCACAGTGACCTGGGACCCACACTAATTTTAGGTGCTTCAGCTGAGACGGAACTAACAATCGAAACGTCTTGAGGGCGCTAGAGTTATGAGAAGCTGATAGAGCTGTGCATACAGAGAGCGAATCAGTTATTATGACTGCCCTGATCTCGTCCGTCGGGAGTTTACGCAGTGCCATGATGACAGCCATGAGCTCATAGCTTCGAAAACCGGAGTAAAATCGGGTAACCTCACAGCAAATGACCAGCCGAGCGAATGGGAGACAATCCCTACGCCTGCCCGTTCTTCGTTCACGGAAGCATCAGTGGCCCAATCGTATGGGTCACCAACTCTATGGGCCACCACAAGTCAACAGCTGATTCGCTGGCCTCATGCGCACAGTCGGCTCCAAAACCCACGCGCTCGCCGCCGCACCTTCGTCGTCGTCGGCACGTTTTCGTTCCATTCATCACACCTGTCAATTTGGTTTTCGCACGGGCAGTTCGACTAACTTAACTTTATTATCCCTAGCAGACTACATTCGTCACTCACTTAACAATGGAAATTTTGTTGGATCAGTATTCTTTTACTTTACTAAGGCTTTTGATACGATTAATCATAATATCCTTTTTCTTAAGTTGGAGTCATTCGGTATTACTGGTCCCGTGCTAAACCCTATAAAAAGTTACTTGCTTAACAGAGAGCGAGCAGTATTTACTGTTGGTGTTTATTCTAATACCAAAATTATTAATCAAGGTGTACCTCAGGGATCCATACTAGGTCTCTTACTTATATATATATATATATATATATATATATATATATATATATATATATATATATATATATATATATATATATATATATATATATATATATATATATATATATATATATATATATATATATATATATATATATATATATATATATATATATATATATATATATATTAACGATTTACCATCACGTCTTAACTCTGCGCAGTGTGTGCTGTATGCGGAAGACACTACCATCTCCACATATAATAAATCTCTACCCAGCTTAGTCTCTAAACTAAACAGTGAACTTGGACGAATTGCGGCGTGGTGCGTTTCAAACCAATTTCTGCAACCCTAAAATGGGAGAAGGTCTCAGCGTGTGCAGGGGAATGGAAAAAAGGGAAATAAAGATGGGAATAAGAAACGAGATGAAGAGGAGATAGGCGTTCATGACCTAGGACGCGGCGGGTGGCTTCAACAGCCGGTTGTGCAGTCTAGTGTCCCCAAGGAAGCTAAGAAACCACTTTGAAGACCTGGGTATGGCGGTGGTGTAGTGGTCCTTCTGTGCAGCCGGGAGGAGGTGGAGAACGAATGCGAAACCAAGGAGTGCCGTCAGGGAAAGGAGAGTGTAGATCAAGAGAAAGAAAATCTAATGTACACGCGCTTTATTTTTTTTTAATTTTTTTTATTTACTTCTCAAGCGGTCATTCACCAGGTCAAATGAAAAAAAATCTAGTTGGACACTGGAAGATGTTGCGTGCTCAGTAAAGAATGCTGCACCACAATAATTTTTCAGACTTGTTCATTACGAGCCGCGCAATCATGATGCGAGGAGGCGAGCATTGAACCCTTGCCGCTCGCCCCGTGTAGCCTTCGCAAGCCAAATTCCTTCCCTGGCCTCTTCGGTATCGAAGCGGAGGATAACATGACGCATACGCATCAACACGTCATGCGCACGCAAGGTTACGTGCGCATGACGTGCCCGAGCCAGATCGTGCACGCGAGCGGTGTCGTGTCGTTTCGGCGTTCTCTGTAATGTACTGCCTATCTCTGTGGGATGGATCCCACAGTGCGCGCACGTTTGAAGAGGCTGGCACGGATTACGTATCTGTGCCGTGATACACAGCGTCGCACCACTGAAAGCGCTGCAAGGGACGATGTACCAAAAAATTGGGGGACCCTTAAGCTTCGCCTTTAAGAGTTGAACGCGATAGCGGTATCCTGTCCTTAGTGCGTGCTTCAACCACTTAGTGCATACTTGCTATGCACCCACTACGTAGTGTTAAGGGAATACGCGCAGTAACGTGTGTGCCTTTTGTAATGGGTGGCCGGCTTTAAACCACGAAGTCGTTATGATATTCGCGTGTTGTGACACCCGATGGCAATGTACGCTTGTACCACGCAATATTACTGCGATATTACATGTTGTATTGTGACGTATGTATAAAGGACGCGTGTGTTTGAGAAGCAAGAGTTATTCTCACTGCATTTCCGAGCAGAGCAAGTTATTTTCAATGTATTTCCAAGGATAGGCATGACTGTGTGGTAGAACACCTGCTTGCCAAGCAGACGGCCTGGGTTCGATCCTCACCCGGACCCGGAAATTTTTATTATTTGTTTTATTTGCATCTTTCTCGATTTTTCGGTCACGGACAAGATGACGATTTTTCGCTCACAACCAACGACGCCGACGCCGACGCCGGAATTTCTGCGAAACGAGCTCTTTAACGCTGGCGCGTTAAAACGCGCCAATCGTTGTCAGGTCTGGCGCTGGCACGACGCGGGAACGGCGAGAGCATGAACGCATGCGAAATGGAGGCAGATAAGTGTCGCATCTCGCTGCTATTCGAAGTAAAAAAATAAATAAAAACGCGCATACGTCCTGTTTGTGTGTTTTATTATTTCAATTTTCATTCATCTATTCAAGCAACAGATTACACAAGTTACACATGTCGTCTCTTATAATTCTCGCAGTGTCACGTGCTACTGTGCACTAATGTCTACTCAGAGGAGCGACGTCAGAGCACATATAACTACAGAGGACCATTTCTTGTTGTGCATCACCCTTTCCACCTTGGTGCGAGCATCCACAAGAAGGACAAGCGACGTTCAGTTTTAAAGTTTCACTCCTTTCCGCAGAGCGTAGCGTTGCAAATCTTGTCAGACGTGATCGTGAGCGCCCAGAGCATGCATTACGCTTGTCAGCTCGAAATGCTCAAACCTGGTGAGGGGCCCTTTAAGGTGTTCACCGACACAGGAGAAATTGACTCTGTTCGATAAGACCCGGCCAGTACGAAGTAGATACCCAGACCGCTAAAAGACCCTTATGGCTTTTTAGCGGTCTGGGTATCTGCCCCTGTGCTGCCCTTCTCAGCCATGGCGAAAGAAAGTGACCCCAGGAGTGTTGATTCGATGGTGGACACTTCGACTCACCATGCGACAATAAAAAGAGAGAGACCGTATTCTGGGAACCATGCGGAAAAAAAGGACGTTTGCATGAACAGTTCAACCGTTGGCGCCTTTCAAACAATCCAATTTTTTTTCTGCTTTCATGTCCTAGATACAGTTCGCGCACGTCTTTCTTTGAAAATATTTGAATTTATGTAAAAATTTATTGTGCCTATATTTATGGTTTTGGAGGCCTAAAACGGTGTTTTGCCTGCCTATTTTTTGGCGCATAAAACGTACTTTTTAAGCGCCTCGAAATCCGGCCTCTATTTATGAGTATGGCGTACTGCAATATTGCGCTTTTCAATCTCTGCGACAGAGTTATTGCGCAAATGAGATCGACCAGTCTTTCTTTCTTGATGATTGTCTCAGCGCATTACCGAGTACACTGGCGGACCGCACGCCAATATGCAGGGCGGGATCAAAAACCGCAATTGACCTTTGCTTCATACCCACTTGAGTGGCTGACATTAGTCGTAAGGGAGTTAAGGTGAGCGCATGCTGGTGGTGATAGTCTCTTTATTACGCCAAAAAAGAGGGTACCAGTCTGAAGACTGGCTCCGCTGGCTTATAGGAGGTCGACGGGGATCCCTTGGGATACCGCAGCCTTCACCACGCGCTGGATAAGCCGGTGATAGCCTGCTGGCTCGGGGTACACAGGAGGGACCCCACGAGTCTTAAGTGTTTGTGCTGTCTGTGTTGTAGTGCGTGCAAGTCCACACCATATGTATGAGTGTGGCCTATGAGCAATATTAGCCCCCTTGGCGCTATCTGTTCAGGAAAAACATTCTGCTCTCTAAGAGTGGCTGCACACACTCGTCCGAGATCTTAGCTGCCTAGCTGAGTGTAGGATCCACCGCCCCGCTTCCCCTGCCACAAGTATGTCGCACGATTCTCTACTCACAACTTATACGGACATCCTCCAGTACTACCGACTCAGGAAGATGTGTATACCCTCTTGCACACCACGATCTAACAAGACGCGAGGCCGTTCCATGGTGAGGGCCGGGCTCTATATTGAATGACACGTCGTCCGTGCTGCCCATCGGAAAGAGTACGCACGAGTACCGCACGTGAGCTCGTGCGTTGAGATAGCCGGAGTAATGAGATTTCCCTCTTCACATTACTTCCTCGTCCGCAGAGGACTATTCAAAATTGAATTAGGCAGTGCTCTTCACCAACAAAGTGAATCCCCTGCTTTGCGTGCTAGCTACATTTTTAGCTCGATAGGTCCATCGGTTCTCTTGAAGCGGGCGCAGCTGGCTTCCGCTCGCAGAACTCGTTGAGAATCGCTTTAGAATGGTTGATCCAACCTTCCATGAGCGCTGACTGGAAACGTGAAGAGATTATCGACAGCCTCTTGTGCGCGGTTCCCGTTTTGTCAAATAATATCAAACTCTCATGTGCGCCTCGAGATTTCATTATCGGAATTTTTAACGGAAGAAAGTTGGTGAGAAGCGTAGCCTCATAGCTCATCAGCCAAGATAGCCACACGAGCCCTACCGGGATGCTTTAAGGATGCTGACTTAAAGGCGCTCTGCAACACTTTTTGAGTATGGTCAGAAAACGCTGCCGATCGGTAGCCGAAGCTCCCGAGGACACTCTAGCCAATCCTTGCAGCGCGGCACGAGGCCTAGAACTTACCATTATTTCTCAAATCCAGCTACAAATCGATCTCTCTTCTCTCCACAAATGCAGAGAAGAGAGAGTACGACAGTGTTCCCTCGGGCCGCTCCAGACGGCCGGACACTTCTGTGCTTCGGCGACCCCTCAGGCCCGGCCCACTGTCCGGAACAGTAGCTCAGGTCGCGACCTGCGCAGAGCAGGCCTCCGATCGCTCATGGTGTTCTGAACCTTTTCCATGGGGACTTGGATATGTTCGGGCAATATTAGACAGAAAATAAAACAGCGCTAAAGACGGGAGGAGGAGAAGACACAGCCATGGCACTGTGTCTTCTCCATGCGAAGAGGTTTCGCCATGCGTTATAAAGGACACAAGGAAAGCAGTCATGACTGGGGCCGTTTGAAACATGCGCCACAATAACTGGTTCCTTCGGGATATATTTATGTGATTTGACGTCAGGATTCAAGACATTTCGTTATTGAGCACTTACAGATTCTGACGTAGTGTTCATCTTCCGCGGTTATGTTTCATAACACGGTGACCGCATGGGGGAGCTTCAGAAAAAAATAATAAATTATTGAGTTCAGTCAGGTATGCGTTGCTTCTGAACGTATTTATTAATAAAATAAAAAAATCACAGCATATCCACGGAGTGAATGATGATGAGTGGGCGAAGCTCTGGAGGTTCATCGATAAACCGTGAATCTTCCGTGAATTTTCGTCCAGTACATCATCAAAGACGTGACAAACACTGTGTGTATATATACAAGAAATTTTATTTATTCGTAAATGGTAGCTAGACGTGGCTTCCGGTCCCCCTTCATTATAACGGCTTTATGGTCGGTGAAGTGGAGGGATAGGGGTTCTTATATGGCTCCGTAGAGGATTCCTAGAGGGGAGAGAGGGGGGTGAGCGTAGAGGAGAGAGAGGAGGAGAGGACGCACATCCGCTGTGGGGATGTGGAACGCAGACGCCGCTCCGTAGAGTAGAGGATTCCTAGAGGAGACACCACCTGCCTAGCCATTGCTAAGCTGCCCCTCTATGCTCTCGGCCATGACTCTAGTGACTGTAGTGGTGGTGGACGGCCTTATTGTACTACAGCGTTCTGCTTGACATAGATGGCCACACCGCCTGCGGGACGCTCTGCTTCCTCGGTGCACGCGATGGGAACTAGAGGTGGTCTGGAACGCGCTTATTCTTCATGGTCATCAGCGTCATCGTCATCATTATCACGAGATACTGCCGGTTACGCCTGACGCAGGACAAGGTTAGACTAAGAGGAGCTTCGCCCCTAAAATAATATTGGACGAGGACAGTCATGTGTGGGCCAGGCCCCGTGTAAATAAAAGCTTGAGACCCCGTGATCTACACTGACACTTTCTCTCTCTGTCACGAGAACAACAACAACAAAACTGAACAAAGCTGGTGCGCCGGCGTCTGGACACTAGATGGCCTTGTTTTAACGCCAGGACAGGCTTAAGTTTTCTCTAGCGAATCGTTCCACGCACCGTCTTGAAGCGACAATCTTGCAGGACAAGTACAAAAGGATATGTTATCAACTGCTTCCGGCTGTCACACGCACACACGTACCGAGAAGCCGGTTACACAAATAGCTATAGCCCTCCGGTATTTAACTAAAGGTACGTATTATGTGTGTTATCGGTGACTCATCTATATTTTTTCTTAAAATACACAAGTGGCGCGAAGTAAGCAGCATCTTGCGCAGCACTATTAGACAGGCTGTAATAATATTTCACCTTTCTTTTACAGGTGAAAACGGCTATCGGCGAAACATGCTACCGGGCGCACCTTTTTCGCGGTTACATACACACAAGCCCGCGCGCGCGTCTGTGTGAGCGTGCGTGTGCGTGTATATGTGCGTGTGTGTGCGTGTATGTGCGCGCGTGCTTGTCTGTGTGCGGGAGTGTGCCTGCGCGTGTTTGTGCGTGCGTGCGTGCGTGTGTGTGTGTGTGTGTGTGTGTGTGTGTGTGTGTGTGTGTGTGTGTGTGTGTGTGTGTGTGTGTGTGTGTGTGCGCGCGCGCGCTTCACGCACGCTTCCTGCAGGCGGGCGCTCCTGACTGCAAGCGAACTTGAGGTTTAGGCGTCCTCTCCTCTCGTCATATCAGATTCCTGCTGTGAGCGTTCCCCGCGATTGTTAAAGGGGCCCACACTTTTTGAGCATGGTCACAAACGCTACCGCACGGTAGTCGAGGCTCCTGAGAACACGCGAGCCAAACGTTATAGCGCAGCACGCGGCCTGGAATTTGTAATGAATTTTTAAAGTCAGATAGAAACCGTTCCCTCTTCTTAAATGATACCATATACCCAAATAACCACTCCATATGCCAGAGTCATAGGCATTGGCTGGTTTGAGTACCGTAAGCTGCATAGTTGCAGAGGCCGCCGCGGGAGGCCGCCACGTGCGCGCGCGGGCGCTCACGATCATACTGAAAGTAGGCCGCGCGTTCGAGGAAAAGAAAAAGTGCTCAAGGTCATGACGGGCGCGTGACGTAACTTCTTTCCACGACGCCATACCTCCCTGCTTAGCTTCCAGCGTGTTTATGGGGGCGAGATGAGCAAGAAAGGAATTACAGTGTGGGACAAATATCTATAACTCCGCGCGTACTTGACGGATTCTGGACATTTTTGCGGCGATCGATTCGTGACGCAATGAACTCATTTAATCAAGCCAATCGATGGTCACTTGGAAAAGTGTTGTAGGGCCTCTTTGACAAAAGCTCTTCTGAGGTCGAACGAGAAAATATAGATAGTATAAAAATTCATGCTTCACTGAAATCGAGATTGTTTAACGAACGGAAAACAGTGAACTGCAAGTTGTAGCGTCGGAGTGATTCAACTAGCAGTAAAAATAAGGTGACATAGAGAACCAGAAAGCAGAATATGTCTCAGCCTTGGCAACGAGTATGCTTATAGGTGTTCAAGAAATAAAAAGACCACGATATCGCAAATTGAAGATACATTCATAAAAACAACAGAACTTTTCGTCTGTTGTACAACATTCAGAGCAGTCAAGCTTCGACTGTTAAATGTAAGTAGCTAGGGATAAGTTGATGACGTCTGAGAAATATCTAGAATTTACATTGAAAGTTCCCAATGTACTCCATTTTAAGATCCATGCATAAAAATTGTGTCTATGTGGTGAGTGTAGAGGGCAATTGACCTATAGCTGAAGTCTCATCAAATTAAATTCTGAATAAGCTTCCGGTGTGACCAGTCTAGAGTCGCACCGTAAGCGTTGCAATATGAAAAAAAAACTTAAAACTATTCTGTAGCTAAAGTTTCAGTAAATTAAGCTCTGAATAACTTCCCTGTGTTATTATCGAAAGCCATTCCGGGGTTGTACTGCACATGCTGCATAAAAAAAAAGAACTTTAATCTCCGGTCTGTCTGAATTGGATGAGCTAAGAGGACGTTAATTAAGCAGAGATGATTGCATACTCCATTATTGGATGAACGATGCAGCGACCGGCATTGTGTGCGCAAGCTGAAGGCCGCCATTTTAACGGGGTTGATGACAGGCGTGTGAGTATACACGGGGTCGGCACGTCAACATTGCGTAATTGCTGGGGGTGGATGAAACTGCTAACTGCCATCCTCGCCTCGTCACTTTCGACTAGGGACAGGGACTCCGAGTAGCGTCTTGTCTGGCCGCGTTCAATTACAAATGTCAGGATGAATTTCTTGGACAGGTGTCTGAAACTTGAATTAAACTAGAAAGCGGCGTTGATACAGTAACACTACAAAACTTTTCAGCGAAGGCTCCTCGGGTTCGTGACACACAATAATAAGCGAGGGTGCGCAGATAAAACAAAAATAAATTATGGGTTCCAAGACAGATAGATAGATAGATAGATAGATAGATAGATAGATAGATAGATAGATAGATAGATAGATAGATAGATAGATAGATAGATAGATAGATAGATAGATAGATAGATAGATAGATAGATAGATAGATAGATAGATAGATAGATAGATAGATAGATAGATAGATAGATAGATAGATAGATAGATAGATAGATAGATAGATAGATAGATAGATAGATAGATAGATAGATAGATAGATAGATAGATAGATAGATAGATAGATAGATAGATAGATAGATAGATAGATAGATAGATTTGTGGATCAGATGGACATGTATGTCTGGCGGTACGACTGCCTTTCCTCTTTCTATTCCAGGTTGGAACGATGAGAATTGAAATGGTACGCCCGGTGCCCCTTTCAGACACACAAAACAAATATACCATACCACAGCATGCAGCATACAGAAACTAAGTAAACGTGTTCATTGTCTCTGTCTGTCTGTCTGTCTGTCTGTCTGTCTGTCTGTCTGTCTGTCTGTCTGTCTGTCTGTCTGTCTGTTCTATTGAGGCCAGTGTATCTCAAGAAGGTTAAATACGTCTTGGTTGCTAGGAACGCATACGAATCGCTGTAGGCTATGTAGGCTACCTGGTCTACATGCCGTCTACATGGCATCCTCTCATGTGTACTGAACAAATTAGAGTTCTACGTCTCTTAATGTCAACAGGCTGCAGGACCATATTAGGCGGACTTCACCGCACGGTACATTTGTTGGAGGACACCGCAGCGATCTCATCTATTGCTTTCAAATGGAAGTAGTCCAATACGGGTACACTCTACAAAGTCGGTTTAACGTGCAAAGACAACACACGGGCAACGAGAAACACGGTACTGAGGAGAACTTTGTAATTTCCTTCGGCCCGTGTGATGCTTGTTTTACTGGGTACTCAAGAGCATGAGAAAAGAAGTGTTGCCCTATGAACCCGTTCAAAGGATAGTCTTAACAGATGGATGAGCGAAGATAGTGCGTAAGGATATTTTGCTGATACAAACTTTCTGCGAGAGTCAGGATTAAGTGATTGAAGGTAATATAGACGACGTAGAAAGAGACGCTCAGGTTGTCGAATTGCCGGCCATGTATGCCAGGCTAACTCCCATCTGTAGAGAGATAATCCCTTGCACAGATACGTCTCTTTATATCCGCGCTCACCGCGTTGCACCACCTTAGGATTATGCGGTTACAGCGACCGCATATTCAAATCTGTGACCTTCTCCACAGCATGGATGCCGTTAACACTCCGGGGCTTGTGTTAAAATACTGCAAAGCAACGTTTCAAAGCACTGCTAACATATTCGCTGAAATCAGGGTGCTGGCAATGTATATTGCAGTCAGGAAAGTCCGATTCTTAACCTGCACCGATGTTCAGTTTGTTAGCTGGATGTAGTGCGCAGAACCTATAGCTTTTGAAAGGTGTGTCGTTCCCTAGTTCGACTTAAGCTTACGCCACAGGTGCATGTTTCCTTCGTATATACCACCACCAATTACTACCAGAGACAATGTGGGCGCGAGTGTGCCACCGCACCGCAACAACCCATTGGAAGAAGGTAGAACACGTCTAAGCATGCCAGAGTCTTTTTAGGTCAGAGACACAGGAGTGGAACACAAGAAAAATATTCACAGTTTCACTCCAAGGGCGAACCATCGAATGCAATAGCAACAAATTGGAATGTTGTACGAAGATATGACGTCCTTCTGTAGCCATTGTGTTCTTGTTTTGTTTTAAATCTTGATCCAAATGCAGCTCTACTGCAATGAAACCCGAGAAGTGCGTAGCACGGGCACCCAGCGATTCCCGTTCGTAGAGTTCCCACTACTCCGACTACCAAACCGTCGATGACGTCGATGCGAGGTCAGCATGCAATGTTTCCTCAGCGCCGGTTGGATCTCGTTATCGAGATTCGCAAACTCGGTGGGTGTCATGCGCGCTACCTTTCGCTGCGCTTCTTCGACTTCCTGCTCGTTGCGACAGTTGAGATACCTGTTGTCTGCAGCAAGTTCCATCAGGTTGTTTCCCCTTCGAATGTAGCGACGAAGCGCCGGCAAAGTGTCGCAGGGAGGAGCAATCGCTCCTCGGCGAGGCGGTGGCGCCCTTTTTGCGCGGCTCAAGTGTCAGCCGCGTGTTTCCGAAGTGTATTTAGCGATTTCACGATAATTGTAGCGATTACTTCTTGGTTATGACTGTTAAGTGCATTATGTTGGACCTTGTTCAGTTATGTTAACCCTGGTTCTGTAACCCGGCCTCGAAAGTCCCACGCACTTGAAATTGACATTCCCCTTTTGCTAACGCTAATGAGAGAACTGGCAAACGCGTATGCTCTTACAAGGCACTAATTAAGTTACGCGTTGACGTGTTCAGTCAGTTTCTTGTCCTCCCCTCACCCTTCACCCTGAAACTATCTGCACATTACCTTTTCGTAGTTGCACGGCGTCCGGGATTCGTCCACCTTTGAAGCTACACTGATATATGAATGCGTCATCATCAGCATGACGTCACGATGACTTCAAACTTTTTGATAATCGCAACCTGCGATCTGTGATGACACGATGACGTCACAACATGACGTCATTTATGACGTTTTCTTATGGTATGACATCACTGATTACGTCATGCGACCTTCTGCCCAGGGCTCGCAAATTCCCTCGAGTCATAAGTCATATAAGGCTTTAGCCTGAAGGAGAGTCAGCGTGTCATAGTTTTAAAGACGATAGTCTTTCTTGGGATACTTGAACGCAAAAATTTTGGTCTTTCTGTCTGTCTGTCGGTAACCCGATTCAGCTACTCGGCCAAAGTGTAACCACTTTCTGAACGCCCAGCCATCTTGAACTGGTGTTGCCGTTCATACTTGTGAACATATTCGATCAAAACGCAAATACTACGCATACCTGAGGCGCAACATTAATATGTAAGTATCAGGTCGTGTGTTCTTTTATTAGAATATACACAGATACGTAATTCTAAAGAACCTAGTGTCTTTTAGGCTGTGCTGAAAATGCGAAGCTGTGCATGAACTGCGACGCTTTGCACGAAAAAGCGCTTTGCCCACGATGAAGTGCTGCCTCTGGCAGTGGCCCTTGGTTCAGCACAAGCTCATGTTTTTTGATGGCGTCCATATCTCGCGCAGCGCCGCCTCTATTTTATCAATGCCAGCCAGATGCGGCCAATTCAACGTAGAGTAGGCGCTGTCTGAGGCAAGGCAAAACATACTAGTACGGCCTGCACAAGACTATCGTCTCTCGACGACATTTGCAGCGAAGCACGCAGATACGCGGCCAATTTTTCACGTACGTCACTTGGAAGGAGGTTTAAATTGCGAAGCTGCAGGGCTTGCAGACTTTTACAAGCAGCGCGGAAGCCAGCGTTTACCAGCGTGCTGTTGTTGCTAGAGGCAGGCAATGGTTCGACATCCCTTGATATACATGTTAACGTACAGTACGGTCCACTGTTAAAGGGAACAGTACAATTATCGCCGTTCATATTGCCGGCCCTCTAACAGCAAGCGGATAAAAAACAATCCACGCATTTTAACGAAGTGAATGCTGATGAGGGGGCGAAGCAGTGTGCATCGGATCGTGAATCGTGGCCTTCTATTTTTGTTCCTGTTAACCTTTTGGTCTGTCATATGCTTTGATTGATGGGTGGTTAAATGTCGGTGTTTTTGCGCTGTTGTGGCCTATTATATTGTTTGTTCTGGTTAACAGCCTTTTGTTAACCTTTTTGTTGTTCACTGATGTTTCTGTTTGTTCACTGCACCTGCGCCACATCTGCTGTAGACGCCGGACGGCGGTTTACGGAGGGATATTGTGAGGTCTTAAGGTGCTTCGCCCCTAAAAAGAATGTTTATGCATGACACTAGTCAGTCAAAAGGAGTCATAACTGTGAATCCCCGGAAGTTCTGTGCAAATCTAAGCCACTGTGATCTTGCAAGAGAGTGAACTACAAACATATCGTGCACGCAGCCGTTCCCTTTAACAGTGGACCCGTCTGTACATTAAATACTAATTTGAAAAGAAAGGTTCCATGCTGCGGGATAAAGTATTATCATTGGCGGAGTACTGATGTCTTTATCTTGAATATAAATTGCCATGATGGCAATTTCTAATTAAAAGGAACCTGTGACACAAGGAGGCACATGTATTCGACAAAACTGCGACGACTCCTGTGCTATGCCATTTAGTCACTCGTTTCCAGAATCGTTTTGTACGAAGGGACAGTTTCGTACAGCTCTCCCGTATTATAGAGTACAGAGTTCCCTGAATCATCTACCCTTCGTTTTAAATACCTAAGTACGCGCTGGTATTAAGGCGAAAACCTTTAATGTCTCATGCTCACGTCCGTCTGGTGTCCGTCCGGCGTCCGTCCGGTGGTGGTGGTATGCGTCCTGACCACCCTTACTGCGCATGCGCAAACCCTCCCCCCCACACCTCCTCTCCTACGCTCCCCTTCTCTCCTTAGGTATCCCTCCCCCGCCCGCGGCGTTTACACACCCATTGCGCATGCGCGTCTCCTCCCCCCTCTCTCTCCTACGCTCTCCCCTCTCTCTCCTCGAGGCATCCCTCCCCCGCGGCAACCACCCCCCACTGCGCATGCGCGTCCCCTCCCCCCTCTCTCCTCTAGGCATCCCTCCCGCGGCGTTTACACCCCCCAATGCGCATGCGCGTCCCTTCCCCCCCCCTCTCCTCTCCTACGCTCCCCCTCTCTTGCCTCGCAACGCCGACGCAGGCAGCGTCTGCTAGCGTGTTTCTTGATTGAAAAAACCGACTGCTCGCGCTGCGCAACCAATGAACGCCGACGCAGGCAGCATCTGCTAGCGAGTTTCTTGATTTAAAAAACACTAGGGTCTTTAGAATTGCGTACCTATGTATTTTCTAATATAAGAACACACTACCTGACACTAACATATTAATGTTGCGACTCAGGTATGCGTAGTATTTGCTTTTTGATCGAATATGTTCACAAGTATGAAGGCAAACACCAGTTCAAGATGGCTGGGCGTTCAGAAAGTGGTTAAACTTTGGCCGAGTAGCTGAATCGGGTTACGGACAGACAGACAGAAAGACCAAAATTTTTGCGTTCAAGTATCCCAAGAAAGACTATCGTCTTTCTTTTTGCGGAGTTCCTGAGACAACCGAGCATTTTCTCATTTCTTGTAAGAGATACTCTTGCTTGCGCAAAAATACTTTAGGTGCCATTTACCGCCTCCTTAGGTTAGATTTAAATGCGCAAAATGTCCTTTCTTTTGGGGGCTTTGGGTCTGGGCCATAGTGACGGGAACATTGCTGATGCACTGCAGGAGTTCATTAAAGGTTCAAAGAGATTTAAGCGTTGAAATCAATCTTTGCTCCTACTTTATATTTTTCCAAACTTCTCCCACCTGCTTTTCTTTTTTTGTTAATTTAAATTAAATTCACCGCTGCCCCTCTATGCTCTAGGCCATGACTCTAGTGACTGTAAAATTCGCGGACAACTTTTCTTGGCAATGAAGGGAAAGCTACAGGGGCGGAGCTTCTGCACACGTACTACTACGCGAAGTAGTCCGGTATGTCATGCACAAGGACCTCGACAGACATCAAGCACGGGACTGGCGCCGCTTGCAGACCAATACGTTTCCGAATCTGCATAAGCTTCACGTCATGTATCCGGAGAGATATCCCAACGCATGCCCCTGGTGCGGAGATATTCCCACACTAACACACATAACCTACCTCTGTCCAGAAAGACCCGCCACAGTTGACACAGGACATACGCACCCAATAGAAACGTGGTCGTGGGAGGCGCGACTCGCTGAACGGACCCTGGGAAGCCAACTGGCGACCCTAGGTCAGGCCCGCCGAGCCGCTATAGCCAGTGGAGCCTTGGAAGAAGGGCCCCACCCGCGATGAACCACTTTTTTTTTTTTAATAAATGTTGTTGTCTCTCTCATGCGTTCCGTACCGCTGTGGAAAGTGATGGCTGTGCGCGATTAGCGTTTCCTATCGACGCAGACGCCGCTTGGCGTTCGGGGCACACGTAAAAGGCGCGGCTTTCACGCGTTCAAGAACGCGAAGTGACGACGAATAAATTAAAACAAATACGAATATATTACTGGTGTGAGCTGCGTCCTGTGTCAAAGAGCTACATGCAAAAAAAATAAAGGCAGTATTTTTCATATCTATAACGTATAAAATAGGGACACATTTGTAGGACTACATTCATTACAGGTAGGATACGTGCAATTCGGCTCTGTAGCATTCGCTGCATTGCCAAGAAAAGTTGTCCGCGAGTATAATAGTGGTTGACGGCCTTATTGCACTGCAGTGTTCTGCTTGACATAGATGGCCACACTGCCCGCGGGACGCTCTGTTTCCTCAAGTTGCGTCAGCGTCATCGTCATCGTTACCACGTGTAGTGGGTACATTCCACTATACGGTGGCTACGACGCACAACGCGGGACTAACCCATGCCCTAGCGAGCTTCTCCCCTAAAAAAACCGACTGCTCACGCTGCACAACCGTTCACTGGCCACCCCGTATATATAGGCACTGGATCTTGACCGGCAAGGTAGTGCCGGTGGGAGATTTCTCCTGTGCGTTGTCGAACGATAAAAATTCGCAGCGCGCGCGTTAACTAAAAGCGGACTGCGGGTATCTGTGTCCAGTCCGAGTCTTCTGTCTCTCATTGCCCATTAGCAGCGATTGGCATGTTCCAGTAGGAAACAGTGGTCCATCACTGCGTGATTGCGCCTCCCTAGATTTCTCTCCGGCGCAACGCTGCGATGAGCGCCAGCGTCAACGCCGCCGCCAGTGTAAGCGTTAGCGCCCGCTGCTTCGCATCTAGACATGGTTCCCTTTAGCGGGAGATGGTGTAATTTTAAGGCGAAAGCCTTTAAGGCTTTAAAGGAGCACTGACACAAAATTTCGAAGGCGAGATAATGAGTGAAATAGATGTATGTGGAGACATAGAGAACGCCTACGAAATATCAATGGCAAATATAGCCTAGAACATATTTAAAATCGATTTCAAAGTGCATGCCGCACGACTGAGCGAGATGCGAGCCCCTCGCGACGCCGACATCAAAGCGGTAGCAATGTAAACAAACTACGTCGTGATTTTGTGTTGGCTGGTTGTTGGTTGTGCCCTTGCGCTACCTGCGATTTCTTCCTCCGTGCCTGCGGCACCCGCTCGCGCCCGCTCGCGCGCGCCGCCTACGTCACAGTTCTGCGTGGTCACGTGGCCAGCTGCGTTTATCTTGCTACCGGAACTGCTCCTGACTAGTTCGGTGCTCTTTGAAACCGAAACTGCGACTGGGCGCTCTAAAAACGTCTGTAAATAACTAACCGTCGCGCACTCGCGCAAACGAGGTTTCCAGCTGTGATAAGTGGGTCGTAAGCTACCTATTGCAACAAAAAAAAAACAAGGTGCAAAATTTTTGTGTCAGTGCTCCTTTAATGTCTCATGTTCACGTCCGTCCGGTGTCCGTCCGTCCGGTGTCCGTCCATCCGGCGTCCGTCCGTCCAGTGTCCGTCCGTCTGTCCGCCCGTCTGTCCGCCCGTCTGTCCGCCCGTCCGTCCGTCCGTCCGTCCGTCCGTCTGTCCATACGAGTTCTGGCACGGAATCAGGTGATTTAACAGCAGAGCTGTTTAGTCTGGCAGAAATCCGTTAGGTGTAAGGCTGAAACCGCCGCGCTGAGCTATGACGTCACTGCGTTGTCTAGACCACTTGGCAGAGGAACGCGTTGAAGGAAGGAAAGCAGGAGGAGAGGAGAAGAGTAGTGGAGAGGAAGAGGAGAGAAACAAATAATAACAATATAAAATTCCTGGCGACGCGAGATTCGAACCCTGCCATAAATGCTTATTCGGCATACTGCCAGAATAAGCATTTATGCAAACCATATAATTACGTTGCTATGGGCGAGAGAATGAGCAAAATAGAGAGGGAAAGAGAAGAGAAGAAAGCATGAAAGAAAAATATAGAGATAGAAAGAGAAACAGAGTGAGAGAAAGAAACAGAGGGAAAGAGATATATCGAAATAAAAGAAAAATAGAGACAAAGAAAGAAATAGAAAAAGAACGAGGGAGAAACCAAGCATAGCATGGTGTTGTATAGTATACTATAGCAAGGGGGTGGGCAAGGAAAGTGAAAGGGAGGTGGAGGAAAAAGACAAGGGGAAAGGATGAAGCATAGCATAGCCATGTATAACGAAGTACAACAAGACGTGGGTAAGGGAAGTGAGGGGGGAGGAGGAGTGACAGGAGGCTGAGTAGGATGGAAAGGGGGGGAGGGGAGAGGGTAGATATTAGCATATTCTTGTATTTTACTAAAGCAAAGGGTGGGAAAGGAAAGCGTGGAGAGGAGGAGGGAAAGCCGGAGCGGAGCGCCACCAGCTCCGCCGTTTCCCGCGTCCTCGCATCACTATTGCGTAGCTGCCCTAATTTTTTTTTGTTCGTTTTTGAAACATCTTATTAAGCCGAAAACCTTAGCTACCTCATCGACGCGAAAAACTGACCGCCGGTGGAGTCAGCGGTGTCAATACGACTGATGCAAAAAAAAATCATCCTCACGTGATGGCGCCCCCTTGTGACGTCATCGTGCCGTCATAGGTCGCAAAAATTTGTGACGTCATCATGATGTCCGTGTGATGTTAGGATGACGCCACATAACGTGACGCCACAAGACGACGTCGTTGCTTGACATCCCTCGGTTAAAGGTTGTCCAATCACGGCGGCATTTCAAAACCAGGTGAAGTGCAAAATGCTTGCAATGCCTGCTATCCTGGAGGCAGTGAAAAACCACGTTAGGGGCACGAAGCATTCCGAAGGAGGGGGGGGGGGGTACCGGTAAATTGACTTAGGAGAAGAAGAAGAAGGCGGCTTTCGCCTTAGAGTCGTCTAGGTAAGAGCATTGCATAATGTCCCCTTGAGTTTTTAACTGCGAAGCAGTTGTAGCTCACCGTATTTAGTGCGGTGTTACAAACTGTGGCGCACATCCACAGGTGGGTGTGCGCGACAGTAATTGGACAAGCCCCACTACCTGGTACAGCAGGTGCGAGCGCTAAACAAAAGCTCTGCTCGGCGAAGTGTCGCACGTGAAACACGTGAAAGAGTGAGACAAAGAAAGGATATAGAAAGAAAGAGAAAACGAGAGAGACAGAAAAAAAAAGCGATAGAAAGGAAGATAAAGCAAAAAATAGAGGAGTAAAGTGCAATATAAGACATTAGAAGATTGAAAGATAGACAGAGAAAGGACATGGAAAGGTGAGACATAGACATAGAAGGAAACCGACACGAGAAAAAGATAGAAAAACACAGAAAGCTAGACCGAAATAGAAAGAAACCGAGAAGTCGAGAGAAAGAAGCAGAGAGAAATAGAGAGAGAGAGAGAAAGAAATAAATAAAAATATAGAAAAACAGAGAAATACAAAAAGAGATAGAAAGACATACAAAGAAAGACAGGGAAAAGAGATAGAAAAAAAAGAGCAATACAGAAAGAGAAAAAGAAAGAGATGAATAAAGAGAAACAAAGAAAAAGAAAACGAAGCAGAGAGAGACACAGGGAAGGTCACCTAGCTCTGCTCTACTATCAGGTTTGGCAACATGAGTGCGAAGCCGGCATGATTTTATTGCTATAGCAATTATATGGACACTCTCGGCTGGTTTTTGCCGTCGGCGTCGCCGCCGTCTTCGTCCGCCGCCGTCATCCCCCGTATATGTATATGTATATATATAACCGGCCCCGCCCTGTCGTTCGTGAGCGTGAAAAGACGCGAGGGGGGGAGGGGGGGGTCCCTCGAGCGACCTTCGATTTCACGAGCGCGGTCGTCGCGGGCGCACGCGTTATCTCCCCTTCTCGGCGGCCGACAGCGGGGGGCCGGTGTACCCTTCTACGTGCTGCGCTCTCAACGCGAAGAGAATGTGGTGAGCAGTGTCCCTGGAGCGGCCGTATGCTCTTAAAGCAGCGTTTTCTAGAGTTGAGTGAGATCGAATCCAAAAGAGTTAGCTGCCAGCCTCACTTCGTATAACATTACAATTTGTTCCTATCGCATTCATTGCTTCACCCTTGCGGTGAAACTGTGACATTTTTTACAGGTAACCAACTGCAGTCGTTTAACAGGTTTTCCCAAGCCAGTGGGTGAAACTCCGAAAGTTATAGCGTACGCTGACGATATTTCTGCGTTCTTTCGCAGTTTGTCAAGCTATCGTACTACATTCCTCGACATTAATTGAGAAATAACAGACATGAAAGCCGAGCCTAACAAAAAAAAATGCGCCCTTAAAACTGCCCTTCTTTCGTTCATTCATAGCGAGGGCCTCGTTCTGGCAGACTAGATGCCTTAAGGTAGTATGCGAGGGATTATTGGCCAGCTGCGAGCTCGTAAAACAAAATCACGTGCTTCATGGCGCTAGCAGGCAGAAAAAGTGTTCCACACTAGCCGTCACAGCTACTAGCGGCGCTAAGACTCCCACGTTTAAATGCACATATAGGTATACCCCATAAAGTAGACGTGGGGATGACCGCCGCTGTAGCTCAGGGTGGTAGAGCGTCGGACGCGCTATTCGAAGGTCGCAGGTTCGGTCGCTGCCAGCGGCAAGTTATCTTTACGTTCGCTTTACTTCCCTCACATTTACATCACAATTACTACGAATAACACCACCCCTACTTTCTTTGGCTTTCTTGTTTTGTAGTTTTTATCAATGTTATACTAGTTAACGGTAGTTTACCCATGCTCCATACGAAATACGCTTCATTCTGCGTGGAAGTAACAGAAACAGTATTTCAAGATGGGATATAGATTTTATTTTGGCATAACCCGCGAGAAAAGGAAGACGGAGGACTTAAACCTCTCGAGCCATGCGTGTCCCCTCCTTTTTCTGACAAAATAAAATAAAGATCAATGAATGAATGAATGAATGAATGAATGAATGAATGAATGAATGAATGAATGAATAGGGCTCGCCTCGCCGGGGCAGCATAAATAGAGCATTTGAAGGTTACAGATAAACCAAGCCATAACCAACCCAACACGAACATAATCACTAATGACAGTAATGATATAATGACAGTAACAACGTAATCGCTAATGCAGTAATGCAGTAAAAACAACAACACAACCACTAATGCAGTAACTAGTAATACTTAGTAACCAGTAACATCACTAATGCAGTAACCAAACATCCTTACTGTTATTAACGTCACACTTATATTAACATTTTTTCATCACATCCACCCCGAAGTGAGAAACATGTTTAAGACGGGAAGAAAGAGCGCTGGACACGGGACGGTGAAAGAACGACAGATGAAGGCACTGTCCCGTGTCCAGCGCTGTTTGTTCCCGTCTTAATCATGTACCAACGAGCCCAGTGAGGCGCACTTCTGAAGAAACATGTTCCTTATTAAATATTTAAATTCACGAATTGTTTTACAATGTCTGGCTACTTCAGCAACGTTAGGATACATATTGCATAAACACACAGTTTCATACTCGGTGGTTTGCATGCGATAGTTTTTTCTGGGTGTCTTTTTTACTATTGAGGTGGTGAAGGTAGGGAATTCAACACTACCGGAAATCCGGGTTATTCTTCTTGCCTTGATTCGAGCCATGTTGTATAAAAAGCAATCAAAAGAACGTAAATTTTGTTTTGATAAACGTCGGGCCCCGATCGGGAACCTTGACGAATAAACTTTTTGAGAAGCGTCTAACCTTTTTCCCATTAGTCCTTTTACGGCAACCGAACACAACCTTTTCATATTACGCACACATACATACATACATACATACATACATACATACATACATACATACATACATACATACATACATACATACATACATACATACATACATACATACATACATACATACATACATACATACATACATACATACATACATACATACATACATACATACATACATACATACATACATACATACATACATACATACATACATACATACATACATACATACATACATACATACATACATACATACATACATACATACATACATACATACATACATACATACATACATACATACATACATACATACATACATACATACATACATACATACATACATACGCTCTTACGCGCATATGGTACGTAAATACATATATCCTGCCTTGTTTTCCTGACGCCAGGACAACAGCACGCCCCTAACACTAAGAAGCTTGTTACCCTGCAATGTACGTTCGTAATCCGTGACGCTCGACGTCAGCTCGGGCAGCGCGAGGCCAAATACGTAGCAAGCAGAAAGTACGCAGCTGTAGTAATCCCGTTATTAGCGCTGTTGCTCAGTTAGCACTGCGCAAAGTGACAAGTTGGCTACGCCCCTAAGCTGACGCAGAAGCGCATGACACAAAGCGCATCCCACGATGTGCGGCTGTGTACTTTCCCTGTCGCGATCTGGCATCGTAGTACAAGGAGGAAGATATTTAACCCTTTCAGTCCCGAATTAAATATTTTCAATGTAAGCAACTAGCTCTTACATTTTGAGATGAGCATGATCGTAGAATCCTAAAAAACTGAAAAACTATTCGCTCACACTTTTCAGAGAAGAGTAATTAACGTGTCAATTAATTTAACAAATAATTATTTAATAATCATTCCATAATTTTTACTTCATTTACTACATAAAATATTATTTACATAGGATAGCATATTGTCCAATAGCCAAAATTCAAATTTCCGACACAGAACTAAAATTAATGCCCTATCTCTGCACGGTGAAAGAAGACGCTGCCTCAGCGAAATGCGCGAGCAGCACGACCTGCTTCTGTAATTTCTTCGCTCAGACGTGACCTGCCATTATTATATGTGCCATGTTGACACCACATGTAGGGCAGATGCTAAATACGGGCTCTTGAGGAAGAACAAAGCTTTGATACCAGATGCTTGCTGACAGACCTACATAATTTATGATTCCAATTGGAATCACAGGGACTGAAAGGGTTAAGTGGGCAACTCTGCTGAAGCGCCTGGGGAGGAGGGGGTGGGGATCTATAAGAATCAGATCTGGAGGAAAGATGAAAAAATCTATTTTTCTCTTGCTATTTTTACCGTCTTTCGATACCTGTCTGTGGCACCGGGGAAAATTGTTGCATGGGTTAGAAGAGTAGTGCACTTGGCTGGTTGGTAACGCATGATGATTGCTGTCGCGGGAACTGAGAACCAGGGTACGCGTGGAGACACGAGGACGTGTGTGTCCTAGTGTCCCCTCGTGCGTCCTAGTCCTCAGTTCGCGCTCTAGGAATCATCATGACGCATGAGGCCTCACTGTTTAAACCAGTGACCTCCCAGTGCTAAACGCGACGCTAAACTTCAATTGGAAGTGAACAGGACTATCAAAATCACTCCGCCACCAGGATGATCTGCACTCATTTATATAAAAATCTAATATCCGGCGAACTTTCTGTGCTGTTTCCTAGGATCAGGTCGGAACTGTGACTCGAGAATAATAACTGCTCGGATTCGTCATCATGCGATAAATGATTACAAGTCACTACAATTTATACCTCAAGTCCAGTAACTGTGATTTTAAGCACACTCATGCGCTAATCATATCTATTGTCGCCACAAAGCTGGCACTTGCCGTCCTTCTAAAACTCAAGAAAGACGGGTGAAGAGGATGTAGTTCTTGCAACAGCACGAAAAATCTTCGTAATCGTGCACGAAATTGGAAGTTGGAGGCGCTCGATGGCGTGTCTTTTAAGGCAAAAACCTTTAATGTCTCATGCTCACGTCCGTCCGGTGTCCGTCCGTCCGTCCGTCCGGTGTCCGTCCGTCTGTCCATCCGTCCGTCGGTCTGTCCGTCCGTCCGGTGCCCGTCCGTCTGTCCGTCCGTCCGTCCGTCCGTCCGTCCGTCCGTCCGTCCGTCTGTCCGTCCGGTGTCCGTCCGTCCGGTGTCCGTCCGTCTGTCCGTCTGTCCGTGCCTCCATCCGTCCGTCCGTCCGTCCGTCTGTCCGTCCGTCCGTCCGTCCGTCGGTCCGTCCGTCCGTCGGTCCGTCCTTCCGTCCGTCGTCCGTCCATCCGTCCGTCCGTCCGTCTGTCCGTCCGTCCGTCCGTCCGTCCGTCCGTCCGTCCGTCTGTCCGCCTGCCTCGCGTCTCGCTGCGATTCGCGGTAAAAAATTAAAAAAGAAAACGCACACACATTCGGTTTGTGTGCTATCCCAATGAGAGTGTAAAAGATAAAAGACATGGCATGGTCAGTGGAATGGCCACACGCTTTCGCCGAACACACTTTGGAATGTACAAAGTGTCCTTCAATTTTTTTCGAAGGTTTTGTGTATGTGTGTCCTGCTTTCTTGTGCTACCTCGCGACTGTATGCTGCGAAGTTAGTAAGATTGCTAAGGGCGACCATCAGTCTGTGTACGCGGTTCTCAGTATTTTGCCAGCGTCCGCGGTGTGCCGGAGTGACGGCAGGGTTCTGTTTGGTGTCACGGATCGCTTCGTGACACCAAACAGAACCCTGCCCTGCCAAACAGAACCCTGCTCTATCACGGATCGCTTCGCTCTCCTAATACTCAGCTCTCAGTATCACGGATCGCTTCGCTCTCCTACTGTTTTAACTAGCGCGCCTGCTGCGCCGACTCAGTATAGCGCTACCTGCTCTCACTATAGAGCGACTGCTCACTATAAGGCCAGTTTTACTAGCGCTTTTCCTTACCTGCCGTCACTATAGGCTACTGCTCACTATAGGCTACTGGGAGTGCCTGGGGTGCCCGTAACCCACGACGTGCCGCTTCGCGGTCAGTATTTTGCCAGCGTCCGTGGTGCGCCCGAGTCACTGGGGCGCCCGTAACCCACGACGTGCAGCTTCGCGCTCACTGGCGCGCCCGTAACCACGCCGTTTCGCGGTTCTCAGTATTTTGCCAGCGCCCGTGGTGTGCCTGAGTCATTGGCGAACTTTCCGTGGATCTCGCACGCTCGTAGAGCCAGGGGAGCCACGCGACTAGGCTAGGTACATCTCGCTCGAATTTTCTAGGGACAGCGCCAAAAAGTGGTCAGGCAACATGGCCATGTTTTGGTGGCTGTTTAGTCGCTTCGCTATTGCACCACCTACATCGTTGGCATCTCCGTCATAGTCAAATCGGGACGGCTTATTGTTCTTTTGTAATACAGTGCGAATTACTCCAAATCGTTAAGAGAGAGAGAGAGAGAAACAACTTTATGGACGGCACAACGAGTTCGTTGAATTTAACTTGCCGGTGGTTCGAAGGGTGGCGGCCAGTAGCTCGCCACGACCGTTTCGGCCCAGTTAATCACTTCTGCCTGAATACAGTAGTCAGTTGATGACAGGAGTGACTTCCACGCATCGAGGGAAGCAGTTCTTAACAACGAAGCTGTTTAAGCTGCCGTAAATGTGTGCCCTATCACGATTCATAGACTGGTAGGTGCCACAGAAATTGGGTGGATCCCACTACTCACCACTGGTCCACTAAAAAGGAAGAATGCGACAGTTACCCCGATAAGGAACGGGAAAGGCAACCGCGGCTGTGAGAAGGCCTCGAAGCGATGGGAGGCCTACGCCAACGACGACTTGCCTGTAGACTTATGAGAGCTACGAACGCTTGGTGTCAGCGCGAGTTCCATTGCGATAGCAATTATATGGACACTCTCGGCTGGTTTTCGCCGTCGACGTCGGCGTCACCGTCGCCGTCGTGTCCCCTATATGTATATGTATCTATATATTGTATCTATATATGTATATATATGTATATGTATATCTATATATGTATCTATATATATTACAAAAACTTCAACGAAAAAAAGCCGGCAGATCCCACGCACTGTGGGAATCGATGTAATGCGAAGCAGCCAGGAAGGAGCAAATCATGCTTTACATAATTTGCATGTCATGTTTTACATGTTAGGACCTGTCATTTATGTTCGTGATACAGTCATGTCACTCAATACCAAATTTGGTATTGAGTGACATAACGGCCGCGAGCGCGCCATTGAGCGTGGCATGCAAGTCATGTCGCACATGACAAGCCATGATTTCCATATTACCACTTGCCATTTATGTTCGTCATACAGTCATGTCACTCAATACCAAATTTGGTGTATCTCAAAATGAAACGGCCGCGAGCGCGCCATGAGCGTGGCCGCAAGTCATGTCGCACATGACAAGTCATGATTTCCATATTACCACTTGCCATTTATGTTCGTCATACAGTCATGTCACTCAATACCAAATTTGGTGTATATCAAGCTAACGAAACAGCCGCGAGCGCGCCATGAGCGTGGCATGCAAGTCATGTCGCTCATGACATGTCATGATTTCCATATTACCACTTGTCATTTATGTTCGTCATAGAGTCATGCCACTCAATACCAAATTTGGTGTATCTCAAGCTAACAAGAAACGGCCGCGAGCACGCCATGAGCGTGGCATGCAAGTCATGTCGCACATGACAAGTCATAATTTTCATATTACCACTTGTCATTTATGTTCGTCATACAGTCATGTCACTCAATCCCAAATTTGGTGTATGTCAAGCTAACGAAACGGCCGCGAGCGCGCCATGAGCGTGGCATGTAAATAATAGGGGGGGGTAGATGCCCATGCGCGCGCGCGCTTATCTCGCGGTGGCGGAGAATGGGGCTTCGCCGGAACGATAGCGTTGTAGTTACCGGGCGCGCGAAGGTCACATCGCTCGCTGCAGTCCCCCCCGTTTGCGAAAAGAGCACGCTTTTCAAACACAGCGAAGTAACAACTGTGACACTTCTTAGTTCGCGCTCGTCTGTACCTGTGAATACGTTTCGTGCGTCGTTTTTGTTTGAGCAGTGCGTTAAGTGTCGAGCTGTGAATGTTTTTAGTTCGCTCTCGTCCTGTGCGTGTTGTTTTCGTGCGTCATGTGTGCGTGAGCAGCGCGCTGCACGTTTCGACCTGCTTGCCATTCGTCGCTTGACATTCCAATTTGTTGCTATCGCATTCATTGCTTCGCCTTGTGGCGAAACTGTGACTTTTTACAGCGAAAGCTGTATGTGGCTGGGAGAAACGCAAAACCGCTCGGCATCTGTGTCACGAGCGGTCTCCATTGGCTGTGCTATCAGTTACGACGCTTGCAAGGTCAAACGCTTGCAGCCACGGCGCGCCCTCTGGCGCGCCAAAGAAACGGCGTTGCGGGCAGAACAGCGTTAGGAAGCCGTCATGCGCGCGCCTCCGTGCCACGGAGGCGCGCGCACATGAAGGCTCCCTAAACAAAAGTATCTATAAACGTTGCCCTAACCAGCGTCGACGCGATTCCGGGAGCGCGTTCGCCGGGGCGAACGCTCGCTTTGGGCGAGAGTTTCTCCAGCGGCACTTTGGCTTCGGCTGCGACGTCTGTGACCGCCTGTGGTTCGACCACAACCTGGCAACGATAATTGTGGAAGGCTTCAGTGCAGCGTCGGGTTGAACCCACTGCTAAAAACTGGGGCCGCACATTTCAGCTTCGCTGGTTAACCATTTGTACGGAGTGCTTGGGCGGTTCTTTTTTTTTCTCTGGTTCGACATCCATGTCATGTCTGTGACTGTGTGTGCTTTAACTCGAACCACTCTGCGCTGAGAATCAACACAGAAACAACCTAGCATCACCGATCTGAAGCATAGCAACGACCTAGAAGCAACCGAGAAGCAACCTTCATCCCCACCTAGCTAAGGCCTAGAAGCAACCTAGAAGCAACCATATTAGTATTCAGAATCATCCAGTTTCGCTGTTTCAGTGCTTGCGCTGCTTGGTGCTTAGTGCAAGCTTCGCCAACTTTTTTCTAAACATTTCCATAGTTGAGTACACCGTACTTTAAATTATCGAACACTTGTTCTAAGCACATCTAAGTGATATAGAAATTCCAGGGGCAGCTCCAATAGCAGAGTGCATATTATTTTAATTCGTTCATTTTGCATTCTAAACATAAAGCTTCAGCCTAGGTGGTGGAAGTATTTGTTGGTTATGGCAGGGTTGTGTCCGTGGATGGTTCGGGTGCTGCATACTTCAGCAACTTCCCTAATGAACGACTGCATTTTGTTCTGGGCACGCAATGCAATGCTGGAATGAACCTTGCACAAAGAAATTTCCAAATTTCGAGGACAGTGATGGCAGGTTTACCTTGAGTTTCGAACGATAAAAAAGAAACAGTAAACTCGATATTGCTCTTCTTAGCCTCCATTTTTCTCATAGTGTATTAGGAGATATATCCGAAGAAGTGAGATGTGCTGTCACGCGCGCAATAAACGTAAATTATAAATCAGCGTTTACACAGTGAATCTGCACTGGTTGCACCGATAATCTTATTTTTTTTATGTTCATTTCTAAAAAAAAAATGAAAACATGGGAAGGTAATCTATGTTAGAGCGATCTATCCCCGCAACATGATAGTAGTATTGAAGAAACACGCAAAAAGAAGGAAAACTAGAACGAATAAAACTATAAGAAAAGAGAAAATAACCAAAATCACTAATCTACATAAACGATAGTGCAAAGTCTAAGAGCAATGTCTAAGGGCAGATGTTTTCGATATCGCTGTTCTTGTAAGGAACTTTACCATATTGATTTTATGACTTCATGGGATGATGGTGTAAACGTAATAATTAAGGTTAATATATATATATATATATATATATATATATATATATATATATATATAGAGAGAGAGAGAGAGAGATGTGTGTGTGTGTGTGTGTGTGTGTGTGTGTGTGTGTGTGTGTGTGTGTGTGTGTGTGTGTGTGTGTTTGTGTGTGTGTGTGTGTGTGTGTGTGTGTGTGTGTGTGTGTCAAAAACATAACGAAACACAGCTGGCGGAACGGCTTCAGAGTTCTCGCAGTACTTCTCCACTGCGTCATTTAACGTGGTAAATTTTAACAACTGAACTCCCCAATGATCGTGGGCTTTTACTTCTTCCTCAGCGACTTAAATACAATAAAAGGCATCAGAATTCATCGTGCAGCAATAAAATAATAGGACTGGGGTTCAAACGGACAAATAACAAAGACACAAAACTTTTGCCTTCGTTTTGTTCTTACTAATCAATGTCTTATTAAGGAATAATGAAGGTACACTTCAAAACGTTGCAGTATCATTGGAAACTACAGTTTAACCTTTCGTGTTCCCTTAACTCCATTCTCGACAGCTCTCTCATACCTTGTAGAAGTATATCGCCGTGTAGTTCTAAAGCTGATGGCGGTCGACTACTGACCCGAAGGTCGCGGGATCGAATCCCTACCGTGGCGGCCGCATTTCGATGGAGGCGAAATGCTGAAGGTCCGTATGCTTAGGTTTAGTGGCACGTTAAAAAAATCCCCAGGTGGTCCCTCCACAACGGTGTCTTTCATAATCATGCTGTGATTTCTGGACGTAAAACTCCAACAATTATTGTTCCATTCTTGCAGAAGTGTTTTTGCTCCACGTGGGCCTGATCGTAGTTGACGTTCTCTGCTGGGATTCAAGATGGACACCTTGCAAAATGCAGTGAAATATGGTGCGCTCCCACGGCACATATTGCGGGCACTCCCGTAAAGTGTAGTTTCACCTATACAGCGAAACTTGCCAGCCGCTCGAAAGATATTTTAAGATGGCTAGAATGGTACATGGCGCGAGTTGACGTACAAAAAACATCTCTTTACCTTTCTTTTTATTTTACGATGGAAGGCGAAAAACACGACGTAGTGCTGACTTGCTATTAAAATATTCATATAGACCGCGCGGGACATAAATATTTTTGCTGTAGTGCCGTTCTTGCCTTTTTTTTTTTTTTTTTTTTTTTTTTTTTTTTTTTTTTTTTTTTTTTTGACAATGTCGAAGGTTTTCGCTACGAAGAGAATATGCTGCGATTCGCACCAATGAATCTTTCACTTTCGAGTCAGGCTAGGAAATATTTGTTCTTTTGGTGGAGCGTTTCCCCGGGCACTGTTCCTACATTGTATAGCGAGGTAGCTTAGCGTATGTGAACATTAAAATAGACAAAGAAAAGTCCTCAGAGTTAGTGATTTAAACATGAAAAAAATTACACCATCTCCCGCTAAAGGGAACCATGTGTAGATGTGAAGCAGCGGGCGCTGACGCTTACACTGGCGGCGGCGTTGACGCTGGCGCTCATCGCAGCGTTGCGCAGGAGAGAAAACTGGGGAGGCGCAAAGCAGGCAGTGATGGAGCAGTGTTTCCTACTGGAACATGCCAATCGCTGCTAATGGGCAATGAGAGACAGAAGACTCTGACTGGACACAGAGACCCGCACTCCGCTTTTAGTTAACGCGCACGCTGCAAATTTTTATTGTTCAACAACGCACAGGAGAAATCTCCCACCGGCACCACCTTGGAGGTCAAGATCCATTGCCATATATACGGGGTGGCCAGTGAACGCTTGTGCAGCGCGAGCAGTCGGTTTTTTCAACCAAGAAACTCGCTAGCAGACGCTGCCTGTGTCGGCGTCGAGAGGCGAGAGAGGGAGAGGGGGGGAGCGTAGGAGAGGAGAGAGAGGGGGGTGACACGCATGCGCAGTGGGAGTGTGAACGCCGTGCAGGGATGCGTAGAGGAGAGAGGGGGGAGCGTAGGAGAGGAGAGAGAGGGGGGGGACGCGCATGCGCAGTGGTAGTGTAGACGCCGCGGGCAGGGATGCCTAGAGGAGAGAGGGGGGGAGTGTAAGAGGGGAGAGAGGAGGGAAGGCGCATGCGCAGTGAGGGTGTGGTTGCCGCGGGGAGGGATGCCTAGAGGAGAGAGAGGGGGGATCGAGGTTTTTTGAGTTTTACTTTTTTTTAAGTTTGCGCATGCGCAGTAAGGGTGGGCACGCGGCACACCACCACCACCACCGGATTAAGCCTCGCCATAAGATGCTTCACATCTAAAAATAACTGCAGGGAGTATATATATTGTAATGACAAAGAGAGGCAACGGGCTCGGGCGCTGGCTCGAGGGAGAGAAGGAAGACGAAGTGGAGAATAAGAACAGCCGGCCTGGAGTACGGGCGTTGTCTCTGTTTCTCTTCCTTTACAATGGCGCAGTCGCGAAACACAGAGCCATCAGAAGACGCTAATCAGCCTGCTTCTATCATCCTTCGAAGCGGACGAGTGCTTTCGGACTCGCAGCCACTACCTCCCGGGGACGGCGTCCAGGCCTCCACGGCGGCTCAACCGCAAGGCTGCGACTCTGAAATGACCCGGTTCTTGAACGTGTTGACTCAACACATCGTCAACCGTGCAAGCAGTTCCACTTCCGGGCATGGATACGCTGCACTTGTGCCGCTCTCTGAGGCTGCCATTCCGGAATTTCACGGGTTTCAAGACGATCCCACCACCTGGGTCGCGACCGTTGACTCTGTAGCCGCGAAATACTCTTGGCCAGAGTCTACCAAGAAATCCGTCGCGGAAGGGCGACTCCGAGGAGCTGCAGAAGCCTGGCATCGTTTCCAGGGAAGCAAGTATGCCTCATAGACAACTGGGAGCGCGGCCCTCACGTCCACATTTGCACCGCTTCCGGGCGCCTATGACGCTCGCAAAAGGAAGAATTATGGCCCAGTGGGCCCTTAACAACTGTACATTTTTTTTTATCGGCGCCAGTATGCCCTACAGTATAAGCTAAATAAAAAGTAATAGTTGAGTTTCCTGGATAAAATCCAGAAGCGGTCGAACAACTGTACTTACCGTAGGCATTCTGGGATAGTTTGAAAGGACCAATGTGGCGCGCACAGTCGTTCGTTTTCTTACTGGCACGGTTGATGCATGCACTGAGAACCGTAGACAGGCTATCAATTAGGGCGAAGCACGCGAGGCCGAATTGCGCTATTGCGTTCTACTCTTGAAGGCGAAGCTCAAGTGTCCTCCAAGTTTGTTTTTCGACAGCTGCACCGAATTTGATGCACCGACTTTAAAAGAACATTTGAAAGTGTGGTCTTCGTAAGAAACGAAAAATATGATGTAAGACACCAAATTTTTTGCAATGTAAAGAAAGCAGATCAATAGTTTATTGAAGAAGTATACATACAACAATGCGTCATGGAATCTTGCCAATAACTATGAAACTTAAAGGAACAGGAGAGAGAAAAGGAAAATTTTACAATGGGATTCTCGTTCCCTAGGTACGTAAAAAATTCAGAGGACACCAGAATTATTACTGTAACTTCACCGATCGTCTCGCTATTTGTTCGCTGAACATGCGAAGAAGAGAGAAAAGGAAGAAAAACAGGGAGAAAAATAGAAGCGAAGCAAAATAGTGGAGTGGTAGGTATTCTGACGCTGGGCTTTGATCCCTTTTTAGGGCACGCATGGGTCTTATTCCACGGTAAAGTAGTTTACATTGAGCAGTTTGGGTTAAAATTGAATTCCAGGGATAAATTCAGCCCACTTCACCCGATTCAAAATCGAAAGCCCAGAAACGTTCTCGTAAACTTCATTGCACTGAGCCTTGCGCATGCTGTTAAGACATTTTTAGCATTGAAACTCGGATATGATTAAGTGACAAAGAACACATCGTTTGTTTATATAGTATTGATGTGGAAAAATGGAACGATAGGATCCGGCTATCCGAAAAGCATGAACTCCCCCACCCAAATAACAAGAAAACAAAAAAAAAAGGAAAAAAGAAAAGAAATATGAACACCCACAGCCACAGGCGTGCGCACGGGTGAGGGCAGGGGGGCTGCCCCCCCCCCCTCCTAGTCACCTAAGACGGGGGGGCGCAATGTCAACCCCATAGATTGACATAATAGGTGGAAGGAGGGTGCGCTGTGACTCGTGGGAGGGCGGGGGGAGAAGTCAGCCCCATACCTTGACATAATAGGGAGGGGGGGGGGGTGCTGCGGCGATTCTCCCCCCTCCCACTGAAGGGGAACCCTGCGCACGCCTATGTGCACAACGACGGAAGCGCTCAAAAAGAATGTTTTCTGCGGTCATCTGCACCGAAAACACATTGTTTTTCCCGGCAAACACGCAGGCCAATAATGTTTATAAATATCAGATTGAGAGGAGAGAGATAAAATATAGGTGACATTAAGAAGTCGATATTATTTTTTTATATAAACTCTTCTTGGAAACAGTAAAATGGAAAAAAAAGACTAACTTGCAGTTTACAACTTCATATCAGACAGCAAAAGGACACTAGTTTCACAGTCACTGTCTTTTTTTTTTTTTTTTTTTTCATGGTGGGGTTGAGGTTGTTTATCGGGAGATTTATGGCCCTGTGAGTTTTTTTTTTTCTTTTTTTCTTTTTTTTTTCGGCGGTTAGGCTAGGTCTAACTGTCCCACATAAGAGGGAACCTTCGGTTTCGCCCTAGAGGTAGCACTTGTCAGGATGCTTTAAATAAATTTATTCGTGCCGTACCGTACCCGTCTCCCCTTTCATAAAGGTTCTTTTTCTTTCCACTGAAGGTGGTGCAACGCCACCCAGGTGCATTTTTTTATCGCTGTTTTGTTGCCACGAAGCATAAAAAATCCCATTTTATCATTCGCAATCTTTCGGAAAGGGACTTTCTTTCGATTTGCCGTCTCTGCGAAGTTCAGCTTTGTTTCAGCTACCGTGTTTTGTTCATAACTGGCTTTCTTTGGCGCCATTCTTGTGACTCAATACCTTGTAAGCAACGTAGCCTTTCTTTTATAATCACTAACGATTGCGTTTCGCAGCTTAATTCGTGGGTACGTGCGTCGCACCTCAACATTCCATTACAAATCCATTATTGCGTCGAAATCGTTGCACGAGTTTCGCTACATAATTTAGCAAACGATAAAGCATAAAATTCAGAACATGAGCTTGTTGGTTGGGTTTCAAGATAGAAGAAGAGTAAGACAATTGGTTCAAGAAAGTGGACTCCACAGCTCTGACCCCCCAACAGACGCTCAATTTCCGCGCCCTCTTTATGTGTATACAGACTGTGTATATTAATACTTCTTTATTGAGGTGTGAAAACATAGGCAAGTAGGCTACGCCAACTCCGGCAATCCCAAATATTTTAATTAGTTATTTAATAACCAGAGAAACAAATCTACAAGGAAAGAATATAGTTAGAAGTACGCTCTGCAAAGACTGCAAGCATTTAATATTTTTATTTGCTGCAGTAACACGATGCGGAGCATGCCAGAAAGTTATTTATAGCACAATAGTTAGAGTCCACACAAGCATTTGTTCTTAGTCTTTTTTAAAGACAAGATGGTCATGAAATCGACCTGTTAAAGAAACACTGACAGAGCAGAGAGAGAGAGAAATCTTTTAATGAAAAGCTGGAGATTAAATTTAGCCCGGCTATTCGACTGACATGCCACTCCGTGTGCTGAGTGATGATTATGATATATACACTGATAAACACATAGCGCATACAGCCACACACACACATATAGCTTAAAGTGTTTACAAAGTTTCGTTAAGGCTCGTGGCCCGCACGAAAGACAACAGCGCGTTGGTGGCCCGTAAAGCACAGGTGCGGTTTTGCCATGGGCATAGAATATGTCGCAGTTCTAAGCACGGACTATATTAACAGCAAGATTAACTCTGTGACTCATCACTGTGCGTTCAGTGTAACGTCCCAGGAAACCTGAAGCAGGGTCTGCGTGAATGCAGCCGATAAGCACCCAAGACTCTGAAGGTGGCACTATACTGACATTGTAAGGATCACCCATACGGCAAGGCCATTTGTAAGCAGTTCATAAGGTAAGCGTCCACTAGTATATATATCTCTACTGCTTCGCAGTGTGTCTGTGCGTGCTTTTGTGTAGAGTGTGTGCGTGTACTTGCATGCGCATGTGTACAGGTATGTGTTGGTCAAGTTCTTAAGCTATTGCTAAACAGTAATCAATAGTATTGAGATCATATCGCTTGTAATTGCTGCATGCTTCTGTTCCGCGAACCTCTCGCGTTCGTTTAGATAAGTGGATAGTTAAGTCAGGGGGGATTCCGAGAAAGCGCACACTTTTTTGAGGAAATACAAGAAATAGGTTAATGATTTCCAGAGAAGAACGGATCCTCAAAAATTAATTACCTAACTAGTTTTCCCAACTCGTTTATCGAGGGGTGCTTTAGTAATCCTCTCGGGAGGACAAATTCAGTGTGCAGGCTTCTGTTCAAGGGAAGGGTGATCAATATTTATGCCTAGGAAGTACGCGCTGTCTACGCCAGAACCCAGTCATTTACATGGACGTGGAGAAAAATAGCATCGTTATCTCATGAGTGCTTTTCTTTTTTTTTTTTTTTTTTTTTTTTTTTTTTTTTTTTTTTTTTTTTTTTTTAACAAGAAATAAAGAGTGACAGCTGCCTGGCATGTTCGGGCATAGTTAATTTGCAGTTAACGATCAGGACCTCTGCATGCGAGGTGCTTCATCCGATCGTTATGTTGGGCACGTTTGAAGTTTCTGAGGAACAAAGAAGAGAAAGAGAATTAAAATGGAAAAGTTTTGACTGTGTCGCAGGGCTGTTGCGAGTATTTGATTTCGGAAGGTGAGAGGGTGGGAAGGGTGGAAGGAAAGAAAATGTTATGTTTTGTGTGTATGTGCGTGTGTGTGTGTGTGTGTGTGTGTGTGTGTGTGTGTGTGTGTGTGTGTGTGTGTGTGTGTGTGTGTGTGTGTGTGTATGTGTGTGTGTGTGTGTGTGTTTGTGTGTGTGTGTGTGTGTGTGTGTGTGTGTGTGTGCGTGCGTGTGTGTGTGTGTGTGTGTGTGTGTGTGTGTGTGTGTGTGTGTGTGTGTGTGTGTGTGTGTGTGTGTGTGTGTGTGTGTGTGTGTGTGTGTGTGTGTGTGTGTGTGTGTGTGTGTGTGTGTGTGTGTGTGTGTGTGTGTGTGTGTGTTTGTGTGTGCGCGTGCGTGCGTGCGTGCGTTGCTGACTGTTGTTCTGGCTCCTAAAAATGTTCCACTTGTGGCAACTGAACAAAAATAGAGCTTTCAAGGAGTACTTTAGGAGTGTAACCCGATCACTTGTGCATTTATTGTTCCTGAAACAAACATGAAGGGGCTGAAGCAACGCTGAAGATACTGTGCATGTATTTTGCAGCCGTGTATTCCATTCGACTACGCACAACGGCAATGTCAGCAACAACGTGAAGGCGGAGAAAATGAACATTTATTTGGGAACTGTGTGTATTACTCAATGCTTAGAGGGGAGCGAAAAAAATCATTTCTTAACAAACAAATTAACTTTTCTTATGAGTCGCCTTTTCGCAGTGTCGTAAGAGATAAATGGTTCTCTGGAGCATGTTCAAGTTCTCTTGGGCGTTTGCACTTCAAGGTGGTCTCTCCAGATATGACGATAATTAACCTCAGTGCCTTGCGTCGCACACTTGCCTAACTACCAACACTCAAGCGCTCAATCTAGCACGACTCGACACGATGTTCACTGTGGTAAGCTGTTTCTCGAGCGACGCGGATGTACTACAGCGAATCATTCAACCACCGAGGACGCCCTCGTCGCGCCCTTTGATCAAAACACAACACGCTGCTAGAACGCTTGAACAACGCGGGTAAACGCAATAACCTGGCACAGCTTTACGAGCGCCGCGTACACGCCAAGGGCCCGACGGGTCTGTGTTTGGTCGGCTGGGAAATAGGCCACGTGTGGCGACGTACATTCGACGTTCATTTGCCGCCCCGGTGCTGCAGAATGACAGGGAGAACGAAAAAAATGATAAAGACGGCCGGGCGGCCGGGCCTGACGTCTAACATCGTGCCGATGTGTTCGTATAGCGCCGGGCGGCAAATGCCGCCATGTGCGCCTCAGTAAACACGCTTGTCTGGTGGTGCTGCTGCTAGAGCGGAACTTCCGCCTCCCGTGTTAGCGCATTCGCGTTGTAGTTTTCCCGCCATCATCAACTGCACCGCCGTCGCAATAGTTCATTTAGGTCATCTGTTTGTTGTCGAGGAGCGAAGGGAACCCGGTGGTACGGACGCTAAGAAGGAAAGAAAAGGAAAACTGTATTCGTATGCTAGGCGCAGCGCAATTAACGCAGGCGGTGTTGAAGAATGAAGGGCGTACCTGATGCACGCCTGCCATTCGTGATCGATGAACACTGACATACAGGAGTGAGAAAGACTGCGCATAGTGACGGGTAGGATAGGCAGAGGTTGTTACGGTTGGCTAACCTGCCCGGAGAGAGGAGACTCTCGGAGATAAAGGGAGAAGAATCCTGGGGGGGGGGAGGGGGGGGGGGGGGGTAACAGAGCAAAAAAAGAATGGAAAGGCAGACACAGCACCATTGGAATACCTGCTGAGTTTTACGTCCCAAAAGCACGATATGATTACGATGGACGCTGTATTGGAGGGCTCCAGAAATTTCGACCACCTGGGATTATTTAACGTGCACTTAGATCTAAATACACGGGCCTCAAGCATTTTGCGAACATGGATACTGAACAGCGGTATTAAGTCAAGGGGCGCAGTTAAAGTTGTTAGCTAAAGTCACTGCTGGCATTGAGTAGCTCGGCACATATAATTTGAGGGAAGGTGAAAGATCGAAAATAACGGTTCACGTCTATAGAATGGCACTTCTGCCGAGGCATATGAGTTTTACGACTGTTAAAGCTTTATCTCGCAGTGGTGGAGCTACAGCAACGAAGTAGTCGAGCTGAGAGGAAGATGGAAGATTTCGTTCAAGCAGTTTTCTGTGAGTGACAATAACAAGAAGCGTGTCCTATTCTTCGTATACTTCAGAGATCGGGAATAAGATGCTGTGCTGTCCTGTGCTGTTAACACTGCCGTGCGGCCTCTCAAGGTTATCGTCCAGGAACCGCATAAATTCTACCTCAATCTGCCTCGAGAACGCGTGAGCGGCAAACATGGCTGAGTTTCCGGGATAAAGGGCAACAAGGAGCAAAAAGAAAAAAAAAAGGATAAAAACAAACACGTTCATTTGTGACACGTAGTGCTGTATATGCTAAACGTAGGTTGTATATGCTAAAGTTGTAATTTGAGGAGTTCCACTACGTAACTTGCGTCTTAGACTCCATAGAGCTCTACTGGCTTTCCTGCGTACCATATTGCCACGCGCGTTTCTCATTTTCACAGTTGCTGTATTCGATTTCCGCCCACAAAGACTATCAGCAGTACTCGGCGCAGACCGCGCCTTATTGTTCCAGAAGCTTCTCGCTTGTAGTAGATCGTTCTGTTAAGATTGCACGCAACACGCTAACACTCAAGATTATTCCAGAGCTTGCGCGACGACTACTGATAAGGCGCGACTCACTACTTACAGCGCGCCGAGGAAGCCCGACAACTCGCCCGCCTGCGAATCAAGAATCAGCAGACGACCGACAGCCGCCGCTACAATCTTCGGCGACGCTTCGTGGAATACCAGCCCGGCGACCGCGTTTGGGTGTGGACGCCGATACGCCGACGTGGACTCTGTGAAAAACTTCTTCGGCGATACTTCGGGCCGTACAAAGTGCTTCGACGTCTAGGCGCTCTGGACTACGAGGTTGTCCCGGACGGCATTACGAACTCTCAACAGCGCCGTGCGCGACCTGAAGTCGTCCATGTCGTGCGTCTCAAACCGTATTACGCGCGTTAGCGAACCTGAGGACTGCACTTATTGGTTTTTCTTGCTGTATTGTTGTTATTTATTGTTGCATGCATTTTTCCCCGTGTTCTGTTTTAAGCATCGGGACGATGCTTTTTCAGAGGGGGGGCATTGCCACGCGCGTTTCTCATTTTCACAGTTGCTGTATTCGATTTCCGCCCACAAAGATTATCAGCAGTACTCGGCGCAGACCGCGCCTTATTGTTCCAGAAGCTTCTCGCTTGTAGTAGATCGTTCTGTTAAGATTGCACGCAACACGCTAACACTCAAGATTATTCCAGAGCTTGCGCGACGACTACTGATAAGGCTAGAATGTTCGACGCGTGCGTTATAAAAGCCGGCGCGTTCCAACGATGTTCAGTTTGATCGACGGCCGACGCTCTGTTCGCCGCTATCAGTGCAGTGTGTATTGCTGTAATCTGACTATCTGTTTACCGGCCACAAGTTCGGCCTAATAAACAGTTTCATTTTGGACCTACCGACTTCTACCTTCGTCGACGTCACGACCACGTGACAATATCTATGTGGGAGTTCCACCTAAGGTCATCAGTGAATATCACTCCTAAGTACTTGTGTTGCTTTACCTTCTTTAAATTAGTGTCATTAATTCTGTATGTGTAGGATGAACTGTTTTTTTCCTTGTTATAGTCGTTGACAGATTTTTCTGGGTTCAGTATCATCTGCCATTGGCAGCACCACTCAGAGATTTTTTGTAAGCTAGCCTGTAATTTTATTTGATCGTCTGTTGATGTTATTCTATTATATAATACACAATCATCCGTGAAGAGTCGAAGTGGAACACTTGTACACACTGTAATATCATTATTAAATATTAAAAAAATCACGCCATATCCACGAAGTGAATGATGATGAGTGGGCGAAGCTCGATCGTTTTTATCCATGGCAGAAAAAGAATGTGTGGTCTGGAACGCGCTTATACTTCATGGTCATCAGCGTCATCGTTATCACGTGTATTGGGTACAATCGACTATACTGGAACGCGCTTACACTTCATCGTTATCACCTGTAGTGGGTACATTCCACTATACTGCGTCATCGTCATCTTTATCACGTGGAGTGGGTACATTCCACTACACGGGGCTACCTACCTACCTACCTACTACTACTACGACAACTACAGAGGAGGGACAGACCCACACCCTAAGAAGCTTTGCCCCTAAAACAGCAGAGGCCCTAATACACTGCCCTGAAGTACGCCTGATACTACTGGCAGAGGACTAGACTTATATCCACCTATTTCGACGTATTTTTCTCTAGAATGAAGATAAGATTCGGACCAGTGAGTTATATTGGGATTTCTAAAGAAGGCGTGAATTTTAGACAGCAATTTTGGATGGGATACTTTATCAAACGCTTTGGAAAAGTCTAGAAAAATCAGATCCATCTGTCAACGGCTATTGATTGTTTCAGAGATATTATTAACTAATTCTACAAGTTGCGTTATGGTAGACAGACCCTTGCGGAATCCATGCTGAGCTGGAGATAATGTGTTTGGAGATAATCTGAAAAGTGTTTACTAACAATATGCTAACAAAGTTGTACGTAATACGTTACAAATAAACGATTACTTGCATTCAATTACATATTCTTGTAATATTGTAATATAACGGATTACTTTCTCGAAACTGTAGCGTTCCGAGAAATTCCATTTCAGCTTCTTGTATTTGATTACCGGTAATCAATTATTTTTTTTAATCAAGTTGTAACCAGTTCTCTACGGCAGTTCCCATCCCGAAAAATGTGCGACCACTCCTTAGGGACCCTCCGTCCTGTGTTATTGTTTACGGCAATTATGGCAACTTGTATTATTATGTTACGGCAATGAAATTTTGAAGGAAATTAACGCAAAAGTAATCAATTACATTGCTGCAATATTTCAGTTGCTTTTCTGTGGCTGTAACTGACCACTGAAATCAATTACATTTCAAACGAAGTAATTCTAATTGTGATCGTTACTTATTTTCTATAACGTGTAAAACTGTCTTTCTTACATCATTTGTCGAAGGAAAAGGGAACGATCAGAAGTTTTATGAATTAAATTTATATTCCAGGCCGCATGCAGGGCTGTAATGCTTGGCTCACATGTTCTCAAGAGCCTACCTATTAGTATCGTTTTGTGACCATGCTAAAAAAGCGTTGCAGGACCCTTTTAAGACATTTTCATTGAATCTGCCGAAACCTTGCCATCCATAAGTTGTGGTGGCATGTCTGATATTCCGTGTATCTGCAAGTGTGAACACGCGTCATTTTTCCTTGAAACTTCTTTTTTCGTCAGCCACACTAGTATGAGCGTTATCTTAGCACTTTTTGCAGGTTCTTCGTGGAACTACATGTCATCTTGCCAGATTAAAGAAAAGCGCACTGTTTCACCAAGGCGTTGAACAGATGAAACGTGATCAACAATTATTTGTGACGCGTTTGCCCTTAAAATAAAGTCACAGTGACGTGCTTCGTGGTAATTCGAAATTAGGACTCCACACCCCTTTCCCAATGAATAAACAAACAGCGAGGTATAACGAAATTACTGTTTTTCGGAAGGACGCGTGAAACATGACAGGATAACTTTTTAGTGCATTTGTGCAAGTTTTTCAAAAAGGGACTGACGTAAAACGCAGCCACGAAGTTGAAAAGTAAATCTGGAAATGTCTAGGAGCCTTTTGTTGCCCATTCTAAGGCCTGCGCGCTTATTCACATGTGGGGCAAATTGAAGTAGTGAGTGCTATTTTTTGTTGCTTCAGAACTGTTCCGCTTGTGCGCGACAGAATAACAGGGTTCTTTTTGGCGTGAGACCGCATGTCTCACGGGTTTTCTGGCATTGCCGTCACCCTCATTGAAATCAGTGTGCTCTGGAGAATTTGTAACCGTTCCTGGCATCTCCATTGTGAAAATAACACCCGAACCAACCTCGTTTATTTTGTATAGTTGGTTTTAAGCTGCTCGCTAAAAATATCCAAGGAATTCTGGCGAGCAGAAGTGAACAAGAATCTGTTATGTTGGAAAGAGATCTTCTAGCTTATCAGTTTGCTTGTCGAGGATCGCGATGTGTGACAAGCTGCTGGGTTCTTTTTATAGTCTGAAACCGTCGTACTCTAGAGAAGACTACTCACGAAACGAGACACGGGGAGTTAAACGAAGCCGAGGTGTCAGTAGAGCCGCAAATAAAAGTGAAGAAAAGCGCAAAAAAGTTTTTCATTCGCCTGTAAATCAAGCTAGAGAAACGCAGGGCCGGAGGCTACTAAGTGGCCCACGAAAAACTACACGAGAATGTTTGCCAAAACCTGAATGGCAATAAGGCTTACCTCTGGGGCCTCTATCGTCTGTAGGGCCGTGTTACTTTTTCACTTTCCCGCTTTTCTGCATTTGTTTGGTTTCCTGCATCACTGGTTGGGCAATAAACAACTGAGAAATATTGAAAAGAAATTACGAGCCCTTACCCTAACGGGAAAATGGTTCAAGCGAAGCATCGTGTGTGCGTTCCTGACCTAGTACTTTTCTTTCTTTCTTTCTTTCTTTCTTTCTTTCTTTCTTTCTTTCTTTCTTTCTTTCTTTCTTTCTTTCTTTCTTTCTTTCTTTCTTTCTTTCTTTCTTTCTTTCTTTCTTTCTTTCTTCTTTCTTTCTTTCTTTCTTTCCTTCCTTCTTCCTTTATTTCTTTCTTTCCTTCCTTCTTTCTTTCTTTCTTTCTTTCCTTCTTTCTTTCTTTCTTTCTTTCTTTCCTTCTTTTTTTTCCTTCTTTCTTTTCTTTCTTTCTTTCTTTCTTTCTTTCCTTCCTTCTTTCTTTATTTCTTTCTTTCTTTCCTTATTTCTTTCTTTCCTTCTTTCTTTCTTTCTTCCTTTCTTTCCTTCTTTCTTTTCTTTCTTTTTTTTCTTTCTTTCTTTCTTTCCTTTTTTTCTTTCTTTCTTTCTTTCTTTCCTTCTTTCTTTCTTTCTTTACTTCTTTTTTTTCTTCTTTCTTTTCTTTCTTTCTTTCTTTCTTTCCTTCCTTCTTTCTTTATTTCTTTCTTTCTTTCCTTATTTCTTTCTTTCTTTCCTTCCTTCTTTCTTTCTTTCTTCCTTTCTTTCCTTCTTTCTTTTCTTTCTTTTTTTCTTTCTTTCCTTCTTTCTTTCTTTCTTTCCTTCTTTATTTCCTTCTTTCTTTCTTTCCTTCTTTCTTTATTTCTTTCTTTCCTTATTTCTTTCTTTCTTTCCTTCTTTCTTTCTTCCTTTCTTTCCTTCTTTCTTTCCTTCTTTCTTTTTTTTCTTTCTTTCTTTCTTTCCTTCTTTCTTTCTTTCTTTCTTTCCTTCTTTCTTTCCTTCTTTCTTTCTTTCTTTCTTTCCTTCTTTCTTTCCTTCTTTCTTTCTTTCCTTCTTTCTTTCCTTCTTTCTTTCTTTCTTTCTTTCCTTCTTTCTTTCCTTCTTTCTTTCCTTCTTTCTTTCCTTCCTTCTTTCCTTCTTTCTTTCTTTCTTTCTTTCCTTCTTTCTTTCCTTCTTTCTTTCTTTCTTTCCTTCTTTATTTCCTTCTTTCTTTCTTTCTTTCCTTCTTTCTTTATTTCTTTCTTTCCTTATTTCTTTCTTTCTTTCCTTCTTTCTTTCTTCCTTTCTTTCCTTCTTTCTTTCCTTCTTTCTTTTTTTTCTTTCTTTCTTTCTTTCCTTCTTTCTTTCTTTCTTTCTTTCCTTCTTTCTTTCCTTCTTTCTTTCTTTCCTTCCTTCTTTCTTTCTTTCTTTCCTTCTTTATTTCCTTCTTTCTTTTCTTTCTTTCTTTCTTTCTTTCCTTGTTTCTTTCCTTCTTTCTTTTCTTTCTTTTTTTTCTTTCCTTCTTTCTTTCCTTCTTTCTTTCTTTCTTTACTTCTTTTTTTTTCCTTCTTTCTTTTCTTTCTTTCTTTCTTTCTTTCTTTCCTTCCTTCTTTCTTTATTTCTTTCTTTCTTTCCTTCTTTCTTTCTTTCTTCCTTTCTTTCCTTCTTTCTTTTCTTTCTTTCTTTCCTTCTTTATTTCCTTCTTTCTTTCTTTCCTTCCTTCTTTCTTTCTTTCCTTATTTCTTTCTTTCCTTCTTTCTTTCTTTCTTCCTTTCTTTCCTTCTTTCTTTCCTTCTTTCTTTTCTTTCTTTTTTTCTTTCTTTCTTTCTTTCCTTCTTTCTTTCTTTCCTTCTTTCTTTCTTTACTTCTTTTTTTTCCTTCTTTCTTTTCTTTCTTTCTTTCTTTCCTTCCTTCTTTATTTCTTTCTTTCTTTCCTTATTTCTTTCTTTCTTTCCTTCTTTCTTTCTTTCTTCCTTTCTTTCCTTCTTTCTTTCCTTCTTTCTTTTCTTTCTTTTTTTCTTTCTCTCTTTCTTTCCTTCTTTCTTTCTTTCTTTCCTTCTTTATTTCCTTCTTTCTTTCTTTCCTTCTTTCATGCTTTCTTTCTTTCTTTCTTTCCTTCTTCCTTTCTTTCTTTCTTTTTTTCTTTCTTTCTTGCTATATCGCATGGTGCAATGCGCCCTCCTCACTGTTTCCTTTCTCTGTGCCTGGAATTGGAGCGTCATGCACGTGCTTAGCAGTGCATCAACGACGGTCATGCGTTCATGTCCAGGCAACAATGAAATGTGGCTTAGAAGCGTTGCAGCCCTCGCAGACGGGGACAAATAAGGAATAAATCCGCGGGGGGTGAAAGGCGGAGCTCAGTGACGTCAGCCTACGGGGAAAAGTCCCCATAAAAGCCCGCCGCTCACACGAGGGGGAGAACAGAGAGGGAGGTTGGCGTAACACTGTTACCAGACTACTTTTGCGGCTTGTACCACGCACGTGTTGCCAGTTCCTGACGACGAATGTACAATGCGAGCCTGGCAGTAACGGCCAAGCGTGAAATTGGGTTTTAAATGCGAATGCATTTCATAGTCGGGCTATGTCAGGCATCCGGCGTTGGCGTTGTGCGGCGTTGTCCGCGGAGGAGGAGGAGGAGGATAGGTTGAGGAGGTGTGCGCGCCGGCAGGTGTTAGATGTGAAGCATCTTATGGCGAAGCTTAATCCGGTGGTGGTGGTGTACGGCGTGACCACCCTTACTGCGCATGCGCAAACCCCTTAAAAAAATATTTAAAAAAAAGCCCCCCACCTCCCCGAAGGGAAATCGTGAGGAAATGCGAATGCATTTCGCGCGCGCTTCACTCCATTTATATATGGTGGTTGTGGTTCGAAGAAGTAAAAGGCGCCTAATTTCTGCAGCCCGGTCGGGAGCACGGCGCAGCGCCTTTTTTTTTCTGCTTTTTCTTGTTTTTTTTAATTTCTTTATTTATTTTTTTTAATTTTTTTTTCATATATAGCTCCGCCGAGCTCCGCCGCAGACCGCTTTTAGTTAACGCGCACGCTGCGAATTTTTATTGTTCAACAACGCACAGGAGAAATCTCCCACCGGCACCACCTTGGAGGTCAAGATTCATTGCCATATATACTGGGTGGCCAGTGAACGGTTGTGCAGCGCGAGCAGTCGGTTTTTTCAACCAAGAAACTCGCTAGCAGACGCTGCCTGTGTCGGCGTGGCGAGGCGAGAGAGGGAGAGGGGGGGGGAACGTAGGAGAGAGAGAGGGGGGCGCGCATGCGCAGTGGGAGTGTGTACGCTGCGGGCAGAGATGCCTAGAGAAGAGAGGGGGGAGCGTAGGAGAGGGGAAGAGAGGTGGGACTCGCATGCGCAGTGGGAGTGTGGACGGCGCGGGCAGGGATGCCTAGAGGAGAGAGGGGGAGCGTAGCAGGGGAGAGAGGAGGGGAGGCGCATGCGCAGTGAGGGTGTGGTTGCCGCGGGGAGGGATGCCCAGGGGAGAGAGGGAGAGAGAAGGTTTGTTTATTTTATTTTTTTAAGGGTTTGCGCATGCGCAGTAAGGGCGGTCACGCCGTACACCACCACCACCGGATTAAGCTTCGCCATAAGATGCTTCACATCTAACACCTGCCGGCGCGCACACCTCCTCAACCTATCCTCCTCCTCCGCGGACAACGCCAACGCCGCACAACGCCAACGCCGGATGCCTGACATAGCCCGACTATGAAATGCATTCGCATTTAAAAACCTCCTCTCTCCTTCCTCTAGGCATCCCTCCCCGCGGCAACCACACCCTCACTGCGCATGCGCCTCCCCTCCTCTCTCCCCTGCTAAGCTCCCCCCCTCTCTCCTCCAGGCATCCCTGCCCGCGCCGTCCACACTCCCCACTGCGCATGCGCGTCCCACCTCTCCTCTCCTACGCTCCCCCCTCTCTTCTCTAGGCATCTCTGCCCGCAGCGTCCACACTCCCACTGCGCATGCGCGCCCGCCCTCTCTCCTCTCCTACGCTCCCCCCTCTCCCTCTCTCGCCTCTCGACGCCGACACAGGCAGCGTCTGCTAGCGAGTTTCTTGGTTGAAAAAACCGACTGCTCGCGCTGCACAACCGTTCACTGGCCACCCCGTATATATGGCAATGGATCTTGACCTCCAAGGTGGTGCTGGTGGGAGATTTCTCTTGTGCGTTGTTGAACAATAAAAATTCGCAGCGTGCGCGTTAACTAAAAGCGGACTGCGAGTCTCTGTGTCCAGTCGGAGTCTTCTGTCTCTCATTGCAAATAAGCAGCGATTGGCATGTTCCAGTAGGAAACACCGCTCCATCGCTGCGTGCTTTACGCATCGCCAGTTTTAAATGCGAATGCATTTCTTAGTCGGGCTATGTCAGGCATCCGGCGTTGGCGTTGTCCGCGGTGGCCTCGGCAGGTGTTATAGAGAGTGGAGAGGAGGAGCGCGCTCTGGTGCGTGAGGGCGCTCGCATTTGCGGGAGCTCGGCGGAGCTATATATTGTCACGTCGACGAAGGCAGCAGGCTACGTGTCCAAGCTGAAACTGTTTATTAGGCCGAACTTGTGGCCGGTAAACGGAAAGTAAGATACACGCTGGCACTGATAGCGGCGAACAGAGCGTCGGCCGGCGAGCAACTGAACTTCGTTGGAGCGCGCCGGCTTTTATAAATCACGCGTCGAACATTCTAGCCTTATCACTAGTCGTCGCCAAAGCTCTGGAATAATCTTGAGTGTTACCGTCTTGCGTTCAATCTTAACAAAACGATCTACTACAACGGAGAAGCTTCTGGAACAATAAGGCGCGGTCTGCGCCGAGTACTGCTGATAGTCTTTGTGGGCGGAAACCGAATACAGTAAAAGAAACGCGCGTGGCAATGCCCCCCCTCTGAAAAGGCATCGTCCCGATGCTTAGAACAGAACACATGGGAAGAATACATGCAACAAATAACGACAATAAATCAAGAAAGCTGAATAAACAATACGCACAAGCTAGAAAGTCCAATGAAAAAGAAGTACAGTCCTCAGGTTCACTACCGCGCGTAAAACGGCTTGAGGCGCACGACATGGACGACTTCAGGTCGCGCACGGCGCCGTTGAGAGTTCGAAATGCAGTCGGGGACAACCTCGTAGTCGAGTGTGCCGAGACGTCGAAGCACCCTATACGGTCCGAAGTATCGTCGCAGAAGTTTTCCACTAAGCCCACGTCGTCGTATGGGCGTCCACACCCAAACGCGGTCGCCCGGCTGATATTCCACGAAGCGTCGCCGAAGATTGTAGCGGCGGCTGTCAGTCGTCTGCTGGTTCTTGATCCGCAGGCGGGCGAGCTGTCGTGCTTCTTCGGCGCGCTGTAGGTAGGCGGTCACGTCGATGTTCTCCTCGTCGGTCACGTTTGGTAACATGGCGTCGAGCGTCGTTGCCGGGCTCCGTCCGTAGACCAACTTGTATGGCGTCATCTGCGTCGTTTCTTGCACTGCCGTGTTGTATGCGAAGGTCACGTACGGGAGGATGGCGTCCCACGTCTTGTGTTCGACGTCGACGTACATGGCCAGCATGTCGGCGATGTTCTTATTTAGACGCTCGGTCAGGCCGTTGGTCCGTGGGTGGTACGCGGTGGTCCGGCGGTGACTTGTGTGGCTGTATCCCAAGATAGCCTGGGTTAGGTCAGCCGTAAACGCCGTGCCTCTGTCGGTGATGAGAACCTCTGGGGCGCCGTGTCGAAGGACGATGTTCTCAACGAAGAACTTGGCTACCTCGGAGGCACTGCCTTTGGGCAGGGCTTTTGTTTCGGCGTAGCGGGTGAGGTAGTCCGTGGCTACGACGATCCATTTGTTTCCGCAAGTAGCAGTACTTGCGGAAACAAATTTTTTTATAAAAAAAAAGAAAAAAAAGAAAAAAAAAGAACAAAAGAAATTTTAAGAAAAAATTAAAAATAAAAAAAGAAGAAAAAAAAAACAGAAAAAAAGCAAAAAAAAAAGAAACAGGCGCTGCGCCGTGCTCCCGACCAGGCTGCAGAAATTAGGCGCCGTTTCCTTCTTCGAACCACAACCACCATATACAGGGTGTTTCAAGAAATGTGTCCACTATTTTTAAAAAACCAGCAAAATGCGCTATTTGCTTGCTGTCTTCACAATTGCTTTTTCTGTAGCGGCAGGCATCTTAAGATGGGCGAAGACATGATTTGGGATAGTAATTAAAGTTAAATTCATTAACTTTTTAATTAGACGAGTTAGGTGGTTAAGTCAAATGGGAGAATTGAAGTCCTTCATGCGAAGAACCCATTTCAGCTTTGACATTTCGTAAAAGCGGCCTCTAGGAATAATTGCGAAGTAATGAAATTCTCCCTAATTCAGCGGCCGAACCGAAACGCGGAAGAGCGCAACTGCCGTATTCGTCTGAGACGTCCACAATGAGTGAACGTCATTATATCAACCATCAACCGATTTCTGTGTGTGGGTGTGTGGGCTGCGCTTGCAGTAGTAGCACTCATGACGCATATACGTTAACGAACGGGGAAGAAGTGCACCTCTGTAACCGTTGTCTTGAACAGTGACGTCATTCTAGTCGTCTGCTTGTTGCGCTCATCGGTGCTTGGGTTTCGGTTTCGCCATTGAATTTGCCTGAAATTCATTACGCCACAATAATTAAGTGAGGCCGCTTTTTCGAAATCTCAAAGCTGAAATGGGTTCTTCGCATGAAGGACTTCAATTCTCCCATTCGACTTAACCTCCTAACTCCGCTAATTAAAAAGTTAATTAATTTAACTTTCTTAATTACTGTCCCAAATCATGTCTTCAACTATCTTAAGATGCCTGCCGCTACAATAAAAGCAATTGTGAAGACAGCGAGCAAATACCGCATTTTGCTGATTTTTTAAAAATAGTGGACACATTTCTTGAAACACCCTGTATAAATGGAGTGAAGCGCGCGCGAAATGCATTCGCATTTCCTCACGGTTCCCTTCGGGGAGGTGGGGGGCATTTTTTTTTATAAGTGCGCTGCTGCCTTTCCATAATGCGCTGCACACTTTTAACGCGATAACGTTAATGAGCTCGTTTCGCAGAAATTCCGGCGTCGGTGTCGGCGTCGTTGTTTGTGAGCGAAAAATCATCATCTTGTCTGTGACCAAAAAATCAAGATAGATGCAAATAAAATAAGTAATAAAAATTGCCGGGTCCGAGTGAGGATCGAACCCAGGCCGTCTGCGGGACAAGCAAGTGTTCGACTACACAGGCACGCCTCTGCTTGGAAATACAGTGAAAATAACTTCATCTGCTTGGAAGTGCAGTGAAAATAACTTTCATGCTTCGCAAACGCAAGCGTCCTTTATATAGGCATCGCAATATGACATGTAATATCCCAGTAATATTGCGTGGTACAAGCACATGCCATAGGGTGTCAGAATATGCGACTATCATAACGATTTCGTAGTTTAAAGCCTGCCACTCATTACAAAAGGCACACACGTTAGTGCGCGTATTCCCTTAAGACCGCGTAGTGGGTGCATAGCAAGTTCGAAAACATTTCACGCGCATATTGCTTATGGTTTAAGGCATGCTACCCATTACATAGTATGCACTAAGTGGTTCAAGCACGCACTAGGGACAGGATATCGCTGTCGCGTTCAACTCTTCAAGGCGAAGCTTAAAGGTCCCCCCAATTTTTATCAAAATTTTGGGGTGGCATGAAAGTGCATAGATCTCTGCTGCCATCACCACACAAAATAAGTCATCAGCGGAAAAAATCCCATCCTCGTTCCGCGAACGTATAGTGGAAATTAAAGCATCAATCACGCTTCCGGCTGCATGTTGTAATATTTTTTTACGGCAATGTATATGCACAATGTGGGAACATTTAACAGCTTACAGTCGGCGATCAGGTAGGCACTAAGTTTGTGTTCAATGCCGATAATTTGCCTCATTATAGCTCCAAAAGTTAGACGTACCATGAAACGGAACCTCCTGCGTGAGAAATATGTGGTATGTGAGAGCAAGCGGCGCTCCACTAAACATCTAGACATTTCAGTCGAACGTGTTGTTAATTGCCTTCCGTCATTAATATGCTACAAACATGCGTTATGCTCTTTTTTCTTATTAAATCGTTATTTAAGGAATGGAATACGGGCGACGTCGGGTTTAACGGGCAACGCCAAAATGCTCATCAAAATCGCCGCACTCGAAGAAAAAAAAACTTAATATCAGAGACCTGTACATGGGCCACAGTGGCGGCAGCGCTCTGCCACCTGCTTGAAAACCAACTCTTACAAAGCATTCAAGTTCAGCAGGCCTCGAATGTGGTGTCCCACAAGCACACATGCTCGTACACGATCGAAAAAAAAAAGTGAGCATCCTCGGTAAGTTTGGCCATCGCGGCCACCGTGGTTGTGGCCAACACACCCACGAAGCGACTGCAAAACGGTTGCCACAGTAGGAGCAACTGCACCGAACACCAGCTCGAAATTCCCCTTTATCCCCCCACCGCACGGGGATGGTTTGTCCTGTCGCGTAAAATGACCCCGTCTCCACCGAGGAGGCGCGCAAATGTAGCGCCAACTCACCAATCCGTGACGTCGTAGTCACGTGATCCGCAATTCCTGCTCGTCCCCATATATGATTTGTCCCCCGTGTGAACACACTAAAGATGCAATACTAACTGGCCCACAAAGTAATACTCGCGACATGTGGGAACGTGATATAAGAAGTTGCATCGATAAAATATCACATTGCCTTATAAGAAACGGCTGATTGCCTGCAATCCCACGCTAGAGGGAGCGTCAATTAATGGCAAACGGCGCATATACACATATGCGGATGACCAGAGCACTTCCGTGCTGAGCATTTGTGAACACTCGCCGGCGCTGTGTTTATTGCGTACGACGCAGCCGCCGCTGCCGCCGCCACCATAATCTTTAACTCATAAGAAGCTTCATTTGCAAATTCATGAATACTAATGCATCAGCTGTCACACTTGTTTATTCCAACTAGTGCGACAGGTGTATTTGGTGAGTGCCTAACAAGAAGCAAAGCGAAATGAAAAACCAGAAATTCGTGATTACTCAAGCACTGAAATGAGGCTGAATAAAGACAATGACTATCAGCCCATAGCCGACATTAGCCAATACGAAACATCAATTGCACCATGCGTGTGTGACTCGTTTCACGGGACTTTGTTTTCGTGTTGCCCCTATTCATGGGATATCAACTAACTTACCGACATCAAAATTTTACTCGAGCGCAGTATCGACATGCTTAAGCTTGCCGAGTTCTTCACCGTCGCGACAATGCCTGACCCCCGTATTCTGAAACAAGCCTTGACTCGAATTCCACCCTTCACTTGACCTAGCGGAGCACAGCGCCATCCCTCAACTTAAAATGACTCACCGGTTCTCATGAAATGATTTCGGCTGTCGCTCGCACGCAACGAACATTTTTCCGAGATGTGGATCTGCCATCGACATTCTCGAGTCAAGGTAGAGAGCCGAGTGAAGGGACGTTCTAGAATACTGGGGTAAGAATCATTCATACACCTCGGTTTCGTTCTCAGGTGCATCATAGGTGATCATGTCATTCATACTGATTTAGCTACGCTCCTCAAAATGCTGAGGGAAACTTTCAGACGCCTAAGACACCGCAAGAAGAACGAAGCAGAGGGAAAGAGTATGATGAACCAACTAGCCCAGCAACAAGTACTTCTAAGCTCCTCGAAATGCTTACCATTTTTAAATGCGAAGCATTTCTTAGCGAACTTCCGCGACTATGAGCGTATCTATCTATCTATCTATCTATCTATCTATCTATCTATCTATCTATCTATCTATCTATCTATCTATCTATCTATCTATCTATCTATCTATCTATCTATCTATCTATCTATCTATCTATCTATCTATCTATCTAGCCGCCTACGACTTTGTGCTCTCCTGGCCGTATCGTTAATGGGATTTATACCAAATTTGGTATGGCATAACATGACTGTATGACGAACATAAATGGCTGGTCATATCATAAAAATCATGACTAACTTGTCATGAAAAGTATGATTTACATGCCACGCTCATGGCGCGTTCGCGGCCGTTTCGTTAGCTTGATATACACTAAATTTGGGATTGAGTGACGTGACTGTATGACGAACATAAATGACGGGTGGTAATATGCAAATAATGACGTGCATGTCATGAACAACATGATTTTATTTACATGCCACGCTCATGGCGCGCTCGCGGCCGTTTCGTTAGCTTGATATACACCAAACTTGGTATTGAGTGACCTGACTGTTTGACAACATAAATGACAAGTGGCAATATGGAAATCATGACATGTCATGAGCGACATGGATTGCATTCCACGCTCATGGCGCGCTCGCGGCCGTTTCGTTAGCTTGATATACACCAAATTTGGGATTCAATGACGTGACTGTATGACGAACATAAATGACAAGTGGCAATATGGAAATCATGACATGTCATGAGCGACATGACTTGCATGTTACGCTCATGGCGTGCTCGCGGCCGTTTCGTTAGCCTGAGATACACCAAATTTGGCAGTGAGTTTCGTGACTGTATGACGAACATAAATGACAGGTCCTAACATGTAAAACATCACATGCAAAATATGTAAAGCATGATTTGCTCCTTCCTGGCTGCTTCGCATTACATCGATTCCCACAGTGCGTGGGATCTGCCGGTTTTTTTAAATGCGAAGCATTTCTTAGCGAACTTCGGCGACTTTGAGCGTATCTATCTATCTATCTATCTATCTATCTATCTATCTATCTATCTATCTATCTATCTATCTATCTATCTATCTATCTATCTATATATATATATATATATATATATATATATAGCCGCCTACGACTTTGTGCTCTCCTGGCCGTATCGTTAATGGGATTTATACCAAATTTTGTATGGCATAACATGACTGTATGACGAACATAAATGGCTGGTCATATCATGAAAATCATGACTAACTTGTAATGAAAAGTATGATTTACATGCCACGCTCATGGCGCGCTCGCGGCCGTTTCGTTAGCTTGACATACACCAAATTTGGGATTGAGTGAAATGACTGTATGACGAACATAAATGACAAGTGGTAATATGGAAATCATGACATGTCATGAGCGACATGACTTGCATTCCACGCTCAATGGCGCGCTCGCGGCCGTTTTGTTAGCATGGTATACATCAAATTTGGTAGTGAGTGACATGACTGTATAACGAACATAAGTGGCAGGTGGTAACATGAAAATCTTGGCATGCATGTCATCTACAATGCCATTTACATGCCATGCTCATGGTGCGCTTGCGTCCAGTTCGCTAGCTTGACATACACCAAAATTGGTATATCGTGACGTGAATGTATGACGAACACAAATGACAGGTCGCAAGATGTAAAACATGACATGCAAATTATGTAAAGCATGATTTGTTCCTTCTTGGCTGCTTCGCATTACATCGATTCCCACAGTGCGTGGGATCTGCCGGCATTTTTTTTTTTTGTACAAAATTAAATCATAGCTGCAAGAGTTGACGCGCTCAACATAGAGTTACTGCTCCAAGGGCCCAACAGACTTTGACAGCGCTTACAACCCCTTGGAGTAGAAACTGAATCAGTGCAGCATCACAAGTAACGGTCTCGTATGTGGCCGAGCGTGGATAATAGAAGCAGAGACAAAAAATGAGTGATATTTCATCAGTGATTAATGCCTTGTAGGCTTATCTCTATAATTCCTTAGATAGCGCCAGGACGACAAGGACGGGCAAACGAATAATAATTTCGGCGCTTTTACGTCCCAAAACCACCATACGATTATCAGACACGCTGCTGATTAGGCTTCAGTATATAACTTAGACCACGTAGAGTTCTTCAACGTGTCCTGTAATTGCGCAGTAAGCCGGCCTATAGCATTTAGCATTTGCAGCTACTTCATTTCAGTGATCTACGCACATATTTATATGAAACTATTCAACGGTTTAAACACGGTGTAATTTCAGTCTGACATGACCTTCGTACTTGAAGAAAGCCAGCAAAAGCACGGGACATGAGAAAGAGGCAGACGCAGACACCGCTGGAATTAACAACTGTGACTTTATTGAAGAGAAGCATTCATCCAAGAAACCTGACTGCAATTGTTAGTTCCAATAAAGTCACAGTTGTTAGTTCCGGCGGTGTTTGCGTCTGCTTCTATATCGTGTCCCGTGCTTTTGCTGGCTTTCTTCAAGTATCATGAACCAACTGGCACAGATTTCAACTCTTCTATGACCTTCATACACATGGCATGCACGAGTGCTACCTCTGACAGCGTATTTCTCGCAACGTGGGTAACTCGGCGAAAGCTAGCATCGGGCAATGGCCTCCACGTATCCTTCCTTTTTTTGTTAGTGCTACTTAAAAACCCAGAATTACACTCGAACTAGACCGAATCACTGCATCAGACGCAAGCATAGTGTGCTTTTCCGCACAGATTAGGCTAATGTTAACGCATCGTCGGAATTATTATTCCACGCACGCTTCTCTCTGTGCTTGCATTCGACCGGTATCTTAGACGTGTAACCACCGCTCCGGAATGTCTGGGAACTTTCCCGATTGTTTTCGCCTTTTCTGATCAGATTGCGCGCGCGACGCGAGTAGCCGAGTTTGTTTTGGAACTAATGCGGACAACGATGATAACGCTGGAATCTTCTATTCCGCGTGTGTGAAATCCGACGCGTTTCAGCAACGATCAAATTTTTCGGCGATCGACGACAGGGGTTCACCGATTTCGTTTTATCGTGAGTGTCACTTGCTTGCGCAGTGAGTATCACTTAGTTTCCTGGCCACGATTTCGAACAATAATGGGTTTCGTCTTTACCAGTGGGAGTGCCACCTTCTTCACCATCAATATCACGCGACAATTTCCAAAAGCGTAGTTACAGCGCGCACTTTTTGCCTCCGTATAGTTATTCTCCTTGTTGCCGCTGAAATATGTCACCCAGTATAGCAGGCAGCAGTCGCGGCGATATGGCGCACCCTATACTTTCCGTTGCAGTTTCCCTCACTGCGCTTTGCAGAGGTCGTGCCTTCTGTTCTTTCCCTTCACGGACCCAGCGAGAGACAAACGACGTGCTGGCGCAATTACTGCTCTGACGCGCTGACGACGACGACAACGAGCACCCGTGCGGCCGCTGTTGTTATGCTTGCAGGCGACGGCATTGCGATGCTGACACGCGTGTTTACCGAGTGAGCGGGTGGGAAAGGTGCTCGTTGAACCGCGTTAGTTCATCCCATTCGTTGGCTGTGCGAGATAGGCCTGTAGTAGTAGTACTTCTTTGCCTTCTTGTTCCTGTCACCGCGGAGACCCGGCAATCAGAGCCGCGTGTTTCGCCGCACGTGGACCATTTATCAGCGGACCAATCGGCCGTCGTTTTAGTGAGCACGGATGGCCGAGTGCCTGCTGCCTGGATTAGACCCGTATAGACCCGCGAAACTCGATGTGTGTGCTTTGTTGGGGAGGAGCGCGGTGGGAGAGGGATGACTTTTGCCTAATGGGACGGCATGTGGTGCGTAATGGTCCTTGTGACTCGGGCCTCTGTTTATACGAACGCTTCCGCACAATCGCAGCTGTTGTTCATCCTCTTTTGATGGGCTTAATCCGGCTGGAAGAGAGAGTAAAATGATCCTCTTGAATGAAACGGGTATATATGTGCCGCTTTGTGTGTGTTCGTGTAGTACATGCAATTCTGCACGAATGAAGGAGAGAGCTATTGAAAGACCCTAAGAAACAGACATGGTAACAAAAACCGAAAAAAAAACGCGTTGTGGGAAGGCAAGACATCTTCAATGGACCAAGTCCAATGAAGATGCTTGGACAACTGAAAATTTTGTTTAATGAATTATTTAAATTGCACTAATCTGTGAAGCAATCCAACAGAAGATTCGGCCAAGTAAGGAACCGAGATATTAATTGTGGCACTTTAACTGTAGGGCCGTAGTTATTACTAAAATTGCAATGAACTTAACTGGGCGAAAAATCTCCCTTTCAGTTGGTGGGAACCAAACCCACAGACAATAATTACTTAGCAATAAGTCAGCAAAGACAAAAATTATTTTGCCCTATGCTTTCCTTCGGCCTTATTATGCATTGGATTCATTTGGTGGTGTATAAGAAAGGAACAAGACCCTCGAAAAAATTTCCACACTAGCCCCTGGGGAGTCTTTCTAGAGCGCCGTGTCTTCCAGACTGTATTCCTCGGATCGCACAAATACTAACCGCCGGCTCGATCCATGGGCGGGCACTCTGTACGGCAGCGCTTTTTAACAGCGAATGCCCAGTTTGAAGAAGAAAGTGCAGGTTCGCCCTGAAAGGCAACGTTTCTATAGCGATGGCAATGTTTTGAGACCACGTGATTTAGGACTCACAGTTATATCGGCCGCATATAATTAAGAAAAGCAAGGACTTGCTAATTAAATGAAAAATACATAATGCACTCATATCTAAGTACACATAAACAGGTCTCACTGGCCGTGCTCGGACACCCACTTTTTCCAACGCTGGGGCCCTTGTTATGACCGGCGCCTGGGCCGACGGAGAAGCGGCGTCCCCTGTTCTACGAACAAGTGGCCGAGGGGCTGCTGGCCCGCTCACAGACGTTCAAACCCGTGTATTGTCCTTCCGAGCCGGGAAGTGAGGCGCCATGCAGTCCGACGCGCAAGGGGTTCGGCGAGACGATCGCAATGGTTTTCGGTCGCGACACCTTTCTTGCGGGAACAATGAGCGTCAGCAGGAATGACAACCCGCCCCAGCTAATATAGCGGCGGGTTACTTCGAGGCGGCGTGCCTTTTGATGCGCCACATACTACGAGCGTGGGACCCCTCATCCTGCGGCCTTCACATGTCACCACCTTGGTGCCACTGGTGCAATGCTGTGGCAACACCCCAGTCAGGCACGTGGACCGGGGCGGGTGTGGGCGGCACCGCCGGAAGTGGCGTGTGTCGCGTGATTGGACAGCGCAATTTGGAGCCGTTTCCCCCATCTACGGATCTGGGGAAAAGAGACTCTTTCTAATCAGCCCCCGTGGGCTCCTTCGCGAGCTTTTCGACACGAGATCGACACGGGATCGTCATGATGTAGCGAAATCTCGTCTTGTTTCACGAGATTCTCGCCCTGTAAATAATGTAAGTAAACATCTGTACAGTTTCCCTTCAGTCCCTTCATGCTGCCTCGACATCTTCCCCCCCGGGTCTCCGGTGCCTGCAAAAGGCCGGTCGCAACACCCTGAACAGGACGTGCCGAGGTAAGCAAATGGATCGGGTTGCCTCTCTTTTGCATTGCATCTCCAAAACTTGAGATAACAGGAGCCCCAGGTTCCCCTTATGTATGTAAAACACCCGCCGCAGGCGATCTCCAACAGACGCTGTGTGGGTCACGTGTGCGCTCAGCTGCTCCCGCAGAGGCATCAACAGCGCCAGGCCAAGGTGCGCAAATGCATCGCGTTTACCTTCGCTTCAGTGAATCTCCCTCTGTCACATACGATGGGACTGCAGCGAGGACCCACCCCCGCCTGATCTCCTGACCACTCCCTCGGTTGAGGTGTGGGAAAATATACTCCGTAATAGTACCAGCCTCTAAATGCAGTTCCGGGCCATACAACGAGGCGAGAAGGTGGCGGCCAGGCGTGGCCTGAGCGCTGTCTGTCCGAGAAAAATACTTTTTTTCCACTTCAGCAAAGTTCCATCTTTTCCTCTCTTCAGCACTGTTGCCGATAGGCTGATTGAGTATCGCGATGATGCCCAAGTTCACTCCAGAAGAGCTTTGTTCCTTCTAGCCGTCGAGGCGTGTGAAAAGGCGCTGCACTCTCTTAATTGTGATCGGAAAATACAGCGCTATTCTGGCGTAATACTAAGCAGAGCTTCTACGAGTACCAGATCTCGGTGGCGGCGGCGGCACGATTCGAGAGAACTCCGGCGCCGGCGAATGTGTACAGACGCGGGTGCACACAATTCGCTCACGAAGTTGCGGCGGCCGCATGTGTATTTGTTTGTATGCGCCGTTTTAAAATATCTGGAGTTCAAGGAGAAAAATAAGTTAAAACGCTGAATAAGCGCAGTGTTCACGAGATCGTTTGCCCGCATTCTCTAAGAGTCTCCCCACCCCCATCTCATTCCCTGCGAAGTAGGAAGTACGCGAATCCAGTCTGAATGGCGCCCGTGCTTTTCAAGAAAGAGATGTCTCTCCCTCCAGTCCTTGGTTCAGTAGAAGGCACAATTACCGCTAGCAAAATAAAGTATCGACATCTGGTCGGTCACCTCAAAACATATGCTGAAGGCATGTCTGCGAGTGTTAGCTTCTCCATGGCATTTTGAGAATCGATTTGATTTCACAACCCATTTTATATCGAGTCACCATATACACAGCAAACCCTTCCTGTATATTTCTCTCTCTCTCTCTCTCGCTTTATCTCAGTTTCTTTAACAAAACAAACTGCCATATATCAGTATAAGTCGCGCACCTGCACGGCTGAGTGGCCATCGTCGATACAGCATGATCTGGGAGCCATGCGAATTGCTTATAATCAGAAATGAGGCGCGTTTTCGGGAACCTAAGCTACTCGCTCAGAGCCCACGAGGTTTAAAATTTTTAGTTGGGGATATTTTATTGGTAATTGTGGTCAAGATGGTGCTATATTGCTAACACTTTTTATATTGGCGAAGATAAAAACAAGAGCAAATTATTTTCACTGCTCGAAGCCCCGGACTAGAAGAACAGTGATGGACATTCCAACGGGCCGGCGATGCAGCAGAGAGACGTCTTTCTGTTCCGATGTGACAGCGGCCCGCTACGTGCTAGAGCGAGTTCCGAAGGACCTTAATAAACTTCTTTCGTCCATGCATTCCCCCAAGCCACGAAGACGTTGCTAACTAAGCAAAACATTCTTACGGCACGGTAACAGCGCAAAGGTTTAGACAACAAAATCCTGCTTTTTTAACCTTTGTCTTAGTGGCCATAGGTTGCGGTTATCAAATATATTGTGTTACTGCACATCATGAGCTCCACATGAGGTCCAGCGCAAGCGATAAACGCCGAGAAAGTAAAGATATAGGAGCGGCATAGAAAGAGGAAATCCCCATGAGGCTTTAGTGGAAGCAGTAAGCCCAGTACGCGCCCGAGCCATGACATAAAACTCCCAACGCAGTAGCGATTAAGGCAATTGTAAACACATGGCTACGTGCCAGAGGTGAAGAGAAACGGGCGGAAAGGGAAACAGGCGCGCCGTAAGTGATAAAACGGCCTGGTTCTTTTATAGCGATGTGTACACTACCTCATTCAGGGGGGATCAACTTTTTTTTCTAATCTTGGCAGGAAGGAGCCCAACTTGCTGGCCCCGCTGAGGTCATGCTGGGATTTATAGTCGCTTGTGTTTTCGTTCCGGGAAGCTATTAGTGATAGTAATGTTATCACATCCCATTAAGAAATAACTTTTGTTGCAATGTTTTCGATAGCGTGTAAGAATATTATCGTTAGAGGCCGGACTGCGAGCAAGCAAAACCGCAACTTTAACTGATATTGGCTGCTATCTGCCGGACCCTCTAGCGTATAACACAACTGTGTGAACGTCCCGTCTCCGTAGCCTTCGCTCCACTGCCAAGGTGAAGTCTCGCCGAGTAGTGTGATTGTTTTCCGGAAGTTGGACGAACTATAGGACTAGGTTGAACCCCATAGAGTTCAGAACAGTACTAAATGTTGCCCGGTAACACGAATAACGACCTCGAGCTGCACTCGATAGCGAAGTTTGAGGTTAAATGGTGTCAATACAGGCACCGATCTTGAAAATAGGCATTTATAGGCACTTATAGGACTCTCCGCTTTCCTTCCCATCTTTCCTTCCCTTTCCCCTTTCCCTTGTTGCAGGGTAGTAAACCGGATGTTACAATTCGGGTTGACCTCCCTGCCTTTCTCTCATTTTATTCTCTGTTTCTAGGTACAAAAGCCAGAAATAGGAATTTATAGGCGCTATAAAAACACTATAAAAGCCCTTTTTAGCCTCTAATTCGTCGTCATATATCAAAGTGGGGCGATCGGAACGCAAGAACAAAATAGGCATTTGCCTATAATCCGGTCTCTAATTATCGTTATAGGCATATTGCGTCGGACAAGTAAAAAAAAAGCGCTTAAATCATGCAATTACTATGATAAAGCGAAGGTAGACGTGAAACGATAGCATTATCACAAAATGACTTATAAGTCATTACCGTTCTTGCCGTTGTACACCGCGCTGTTGCTAAAATAAGTCGCAAGCAGCTGTATGACTTGCATTATTCTCGGCGAAAGGGCCCCCGCTGGAATCCTGGGCTGACGTGCTATGCAGTGAATGCGAGGCAAAGGCAAACTTCTTACAACCTCATGGTTAGTCAGTTCAAAAAATTTTTGTGACTTAAAATAAAAACTACTGTTTCCTAACTTTCTGTATGTTATATTAGCAAAGTGTACTATACAAAGATGTATAAGCCATATTTTTACTTGGACCGCTGCATTGTGAAAATGAAGGCGCAATATAGATCAAAATGCTACTTTTTCCCAACTTTGTCGTCACATTGTGGCAACGTTTATGCTTCAGTCGCTCCCGGAGTATTTTTATCGTTTATTATATGAGAGTGTAGAGCCTACAAAGTGAAGATATTACTCGCGTTCGCTTTTTCTACAAAACGTTAAACATGCTGCATTTAGCGATTTTTTCTCCAATGCAAAAAATAATGAAAGTTAAAACAAAAATGAATAAAATATCATAGTAATGAAAGACCAGTGCCTTTAAATTAAGGGAAAATTTGTTTCGTAGTAACTGCTCAAACCCGTAAAATTATATATATTATTTAGCGCGACACAATTTCCTTTCCGTGCCCAAAGTGCGAAGCGCCCTATAGGCAACGCAAATTTTTTTCCCGAAATATAACACCTCAATAACCATTTCTCACATTCACATACACTAGCACGATTTTTTTTTCAACATAATTGATGGTGATCGCAAGTCAACATGTTACAGATGACATGTTACACTCCTATATATATATATGTGTATATGTATATATATATATATATATATATATATATATATATATATATATATATATATATATATATATATATATATATATATATATATATATACACATATATATATATATATATATATATATATATATATATATATATATATATATATCAGCAACAACAAAAGTAACTCAGACAAATATTTTCCGAAGTGCGCGACCAGGTATTCGAAGCTGTGACCTCTCGCTTCGCAGCGCGCGGCGCTAAACGACTTTGTCACGGAGTGCAAGTCCTTCAGTATACTAACGGCGAGCTATGTACATACCCCATTTACAGCTGGCAATACGCAGAGTTCGGGAGCGCTTCAGCGTGCTCTCTTTCTCACCAGCGTGATGGCGTGAAGGGCGCGCTTTAAAGGTCGTAGTCGCGCTCGTCGCAGCGTGCGCGCCTCCTACCTCTACCACCTGTACTTTGCCTTACAGGACGTGGTCGCCCACGCGCACACTTTTCTCGTGATGGAGGGAGGGGGGGGGGGGGGGGGGTACGTTTTGTGCTTTCACCGCAAAGTTTCGCGTTCAAGTTACAGAACGCGCAGGTTACTTCGTTCGCTGCAGCGGCCAGGTTTGGGAAATCATTGTGCTGCTCATAAAGAAAAGACAACTGTGAC
>JALIZH010032960.1:3675000-3755000 GCA_030522465.1 Rhipicephalus appendiculatus | reverse complement strand
GGGATTAGAAGAAGCACTTTCTTTCCCTCGATATTTGCGGGGTCACACACTCCCCATTGGGAACAATAGCGCCATTCCACGTAGAGGTGGCCAACCAGGTACGCCTTATCTACCCCGAGTACGAAGCTCCTGGGGCGCGGCTCCCCGAAGTTGAGAAAAAAAAAAGGAAAGAGAGGAGCTTTTGTTCTCTTCTTGCAGGTAGAAATAAGCAAAAGAAGATGGGGTCCCCAATATAAATAGTAAAATGGGGCGGATTTCATTCCGCGCGCCTTTCCACCCTTTCCTTCTTTTTTTTCTTTTTTTTTATGTGCTTGGAGGATGCATCGCTTGTCGCTTAAGGTTAAACCTATAAGATTTCTGTCCATGGCTCGCTGCGTCGTCCTCAATTTAACTTGAGCCCTCTTCGTAATCCTTCAGGTTTCTGCTAGGTATGCAAGTGCGGGTGCAGATGCCATGTTCCCTTGTACTGAGGTATAGTGGCTAACTGAGAGGTGCAACCTTAGAGGCAAGATGGGAGCAGAGTGGGTAACGGAACAAACGGATGTTAAGGACGTCTAAGTGAAATCAAGAAGAAATAAGCATGGGCAGGACTTGAAGCTCGAAGGCAAAATAAACGCTGGTAATTAATAGTAACAGACTGGAATTCGAGGCAAGGCAAGCGCGTGATGGGAAGGCAGAAAGTTATGTGGGAAGATAAGATTGAGATGTTTGCTGTGATAACGGGACCGCAGCAACCACAGGACCATGTTGATTGACAAAACACGCGAGAGGCCTTTGCCTGCAGTCGGGACAGTCAGGCTGATGATGATGAAGGTGATAATGATGATGATGCATCGATAAACGTTAAGTTCTCTGTATGTGCGAAAGGAGAAAAAGACTGCTGTGAAGCGGCTATACACTTTATAAACCATGGGATTTGTTAAGGTATGAGGCCAAGTTGAAAACTCAAATTTTTTTTTCAGGATGTCATTTTTTGGTTCTTGGTCATATTAATTGCGCACTGTATCACCCGTCATTTCACTGCATAAAGTTTCTGTCTACGCAGCTTTTTTTAAAAGATAGAAGGAGAAATGTTAGGCCACCCATCATCTACGAACGGAAACTGAAAGTGCCAGATTTGTGAGCTCATAAATTTTCTTGATATGTAGTATTTTTGGTTATTTAACAATCATATCAAGTGTGAAGATGTGATAGCACTATGATAGCATTATCAACGCATTGTTTTTAACAATAAAAGTAATAAACTTCTCACCAGATGTACGCCCAACGTCGTACGTGTGTTGTTTACTCTCAAGGACGTGTATGTGAGCCTGTATATCATCAAATTTGCTTTGTATGACGCTGTGTGTCATTGCAATAATGGAGTGAAGTTCGCGGGAGTCACTGTGCCATGCGAAGCAACAATAACGCTGAACGCTGATTGTGGCCTACAAGTTGGAAGTGAGGCGAGGTGGTGTGATGGAATCCGGGTGGCATGTCTTATGTGCATTCTCAAAGCATCGACTCGAATGTATGTTGTGATTGGGTGATCACGAGCGATGGCGACAGTCGCTGCTGAGGACGCGCATCTCGGTAGCCCAAGGCATATTCTCAGGGCTTGAGCTTGAATCGACTGGAGGACGCGCACGTTTGTTCTTCGTATCCTGCCCAGCACAAGTAAGCTGTATCGCATGAAGCCGAGGAAAAGTGCAGTATACAGTTGGCAGCATCGCTCGTACAGATGCACCCCATGATTTTCCCGCAAGAAATCTTAGGACGTGGGTGATCGTGGTGAGTCTCTTTCTCATGTAGGCGATGTGGGGGGCTCCAGGACAAGTCACGATCTATTATTACTCCCAAGAAACGGTGCGTCTTCACATAGCTGACAGTGCGCCCATTGATTTTGATAGCGTATGGGGTCATTACCTTGCGCGTAAGCGCAACCAGTGAGCATTTCTCAGACGACAGCTCCAGTCCCCGTCCTTGGAGGTAGCTTGACGTCAGTGTAGCCGCTCTTTGAAGCCTGGCTCGAACGTGTAGACGAGTGACCCCTGATGCCCGAGATACAGATGTCGTCTGCGTAGATTAACAGATGCACAGACCGCGGAAGAACGTCAACAAGGCCGATGAGCGCAAGGTTAAAGAGTATGGGGCTCAGGACCCCCCCCCCCCCCCTTGAGGTACACCGCGACAAGTACAATGATGTGTTGTTGTGCCATCTTCTGTCTGAACAAAGAAGGTTCTGTCCTTCCAATAGCTGTAAATCCACTGATAGACGCGGCCCCCCAATCCAATGTTGCCCAAGACTTCCAGGATGGCTTCATGCGATACATTGTCATATGCACCTTTCACGTCCAAGAACAATGACCGCAGATAATCTCTTTAGGCTTTTTTGTTGCTGTACAGACGTGACAATGGTCAATAACATTATCTATAGAAGACCGTCCACGCCGAAAGCCGGTCATAGCATCAGGGTATATCTCGTTATGTTCCAGGTACCACTCTAGGCGAGTCAGTATCATCCTCTCCATCACCTTTCGAAAACAGCTGGCTAGCGCGATGGGGGTGATAGGAGGCCAAGTCCAGAGGAGATTTACCTGGTTTGAGTAGCGGGACGAGGCGGCTGGACTTCCATGAAGCAGGAACCAATCCTGTTACACCACGAATCGTTGTATACAGCTAGAAGGGCTCGTCGAGCTGCTTGTCCGAGGTTACAGAGGGCCATGTAGGTAACACCGTCAGGTCCAGGGGATGACGAACGTTTGCATGCTGCCAAAGCTGCCAGAAGCTCCTCTGCAGAGAACAGGTTGTCCATCCGGGAATCTCTAGACATAGGTGCGTTTCCTAGGTTACTCAGGGTGTACCCGGATCCATTACTGGCACCAACCCTGACGCAGAAGTCTTCTGCTACATCAATTTTGCGTCGACTTTGGTGGAGAGCAAGGCATTTGAAGGGGTCGATGCTGTTGTGGCAATGTTCGTAGGCCGCGGACGATTATCCATATTTGCGATAGAGGCTTGTGGGGATCAACCGACTCACATAATGATTTCCATCTAAACGACTGGAGTGCGTTGATTCGACGCTGAATTTTCTTTTGCAGACGCCTCGCCTCCCTCAAATCGTAGATGGATTTAGTGCGCCTACATCGTCGTTCGGCACGACGACGGATTGCTCGGAGCCGTTCCAACTCCACTTCGTATTCATTAAACTGTGATGAAGGGTGTAAAATTACATGTAGCGTCTTCAGTAGCCGCTTTGATTATAGCTTCTAAGCTTTCAAGAGAACCCTCTCGGGTTTCCTCGCGCAGCTTCTCTGTGGATGACCTGTATTTTGACCAGTCGATTCGTGAAGAGACGGTGGTCGGTGAATTGCTTAGGCCCTTGATCTTTATATAGGTGGGGATGTGGTCACTTCCATGGGTTTCATTGTCCGCAAACCACTGCACCTTGGCACTTAGGCTGCGTGACACAAAACTTAAGTCGAGACAGCTGCTATATGTCAGTCCCCGTAAAAACGTGGGACTGCCGTCGTTTAGACAGCATAGTTCATGGTCAGACGCAAAGGAGGATACACGTCGTCCCCGGCGATCTGTCTTCAGGCTTCCCCATAGTGGGTGATGAGCATTGAAATCGCCGGTAATAATCCACGGCCCAGGTGTTTCTGATATAATAGCGCTTAATCTTGCAGTTTTGAAGCTGCCTGAAGGAGAAATATATGCGCCTACCAGTGTGAAAGTCAGGTTATTGCGTTTGACAGTCAGGCATACGTATTGGTTGCTGTCATCAGGTGGATACTGGATGCTCAACATAGGTGAGTTCACACCTGACATAAACAATGTCTTTACTGCTGTCGTTGCAGGTGGCAGACTTGAAAGCTTCGTAATTTAGACAATCGTATCGCACTGTGAAGGCGTGGACTCACAAATAACGATAATCGGAAACTGATTCTTAAACACAAATGGCCGAATATCCGAAATGCGAGGTTTAACGCCTCGGGAATTTCACTGGAAAATCGGCGCCTCTTTCACTTCTTTACGGAAAGACTGCAGAACAGGGCTGGGCAAAGATACTTTGAAATTGTATCGCGATACCATACAAGATACTCAGGCAAATAGTATTGGAGATACAGATACAAGATGCCACCGCAAAAATTGTATCCGATACGATACTTGGAAATTGTATCTTAAGATACTTCGATACATTCGCAAATTTGTTGTTATAGACCCCCATGATGTAGTAGCGAACGCCTATACACAGAGAGGTCTGCTTGAAAATTTCCAAAATGTGGCCAATTTCATTTTAAAGAAGTGTTTGTTCGTATCTCAAAAGTTTTGTCCTTCTTGGTCAAAGTAAATTACTTGCTTCCGAAGAACTTATCGCGGTTTGTTTTAGCTACTTAACAGGATAGCACTGTAGACACTTCGCTGACAGCGGTTCTTACTTGTCATTTCTGTAGTTGATGGGAGTCGCTGCTGAGCTTGCCGACCAGCTAGCCCGTTGGCATCTAACCACACCAGCTTCAATAAGATGCCTTCACACGATGTCGCAAATACCGGTGTGCAGTTGTACCTTGTCCATAAAAGACCCTTTTGCAATTCCGAAGTACCAGTGTACAGCAGTAACAACGCTGGTAGCGACATTTTTGTGGGGCATTGTGCATATGGGACTACGTAGAGCACATAAAGCTGCTATTACTTTTCATATTCTTCCTATCTGCTGGCGTAAGCCGTTCGTTATGTATATGCTATCTAACGTGCAATCCATTCTTCTTCAACGATAGAATATGTGCACCCCAGAAACACCTCAGACCTATTGTATTGTCACGTGGTGGTGAGTATGAAGAAAGCGACAGTCACTCTGGTAGAGAGGAAACTCTTTTTTGAGCAAACTTCTGCCCAGAAAACTAAGTAACTCAAAGTATATACGAGCAAAGCGCGCTGTACACTGATAGCGGCAATGAATGTGGTCGGCCTTCCGTAAACTGATCATCGGCAGAACGCGTTTTGTTTTATACAGCAGTGATTGCACTTTCCAAAATTATCGGTGGTGCTCGCGTAAGCCCAAGAATTAACAAGAGTACGCGTGTACTGCGCGTGATCTGAATAATAATTGTTAAGTTTTTACGTCGTAAAAGCAGGATATCATTATGAGGGACGCAGAAGTGTAGGGTTCCGGAAGTTCTGACCATGTGGTGTTCTTTAACGTGCAATCAAATCTAAGCACATGCACCCCTAGCATTTCGCCTGCATCTACATGCGGCCGCCGCAGCAGGATTTGCGCGTAATCTTAGCAGAACAATCTGGGACCATCTCGAAGTTTACGAAACAGCGCGAGCGGCTTGCACCGAGCGGTGATAAGTTTTTTGTGGTTGAGACCCGATCACGCCAAAATGAAAAAAAAATAAGAGCGCGTAGCAGTATAGCTGCACAAATCGTCGCAGAAAAACGCCGCTATTCACACTATTGCCCCCTATAGCTACAATTACCTGGCAATTAGTAATATTAATAAAATAGAGAAGCCTAAAAAAAGCAAAACATAACTGAAATAGAAAGGCCGTTCCGTTTCACGCATTCATACTGAATAAGTTCAGATACACGATACAGGTGGCACTCTTAAGAGCTATGAAAATTAATCATGAAGTATGGTCAACTTACCTGTCAAGGTAAGACAATAAAAATCAGTGCCTATGGAAAATTGTCTGAAATGGCTCGTTGGAACGTTCATAAGAAAAACGGACAATTTGATATAAGAAAGTTTCTCGAATCCCCTTCCTAAGATCTTTAACATGGTTCCTAATTATTCCCATTATTATAATGCAAACTCAGTTTGGTCGTTTTACCAAGCAATAATCAAAATGTTTGGTGCTGTATACTCTATGCACGCCCACATGACATAATTGTTTTCCAAATCGCCTGGGCGTAAACTCAAGTGAATATAAAAATGTAAACAATAGCAGAAATAAGGCAGACAGTTAAAAGTAAAGATTAAACACAGAGCTTATTTTGGCTGCACTTTAGCAAATACATATTGCATTCACCAGACCGAAAAAAAAAAGACAGTTCAGAGCCCGAGGTAATGTGTATGCAAGAGAAGGGCAGCTCAGAAAGCACTTGCGCTAACAATCATATTAAATTTCAAGAGTTCTTTGAATAGAAATATCAGGAAGAAAGCGACATGGTACGCCACAATATCGTCTCATAGGTAAACGCTTGTTTATTAGATATAGCATCGTGATAGCTCCACACTGGACAGCGGCATCAGAATTTCTGCGGTCAACGGCGCACGCATTGTGGTACGCGGTGCTTGCAAGTGGCTAAGGGTAAGTAATAATAATATCTGGGGTTTAACGTCCCAAAACCAAGATATGATTATGAGAGACGCCGTTGTGGAGGGCTCCGGAAATTTTGACCATCTGGTGTTCTTTAACGTGCACTGACATCGCACAGTACACGGGCCTCTACCATTTCGCCTCCATCGAAATGCGACCGCCGCGGCCGGGATCGAACCCGCGACCTTCGGGTCAGCAGCCGAGCACCGTAGCCACTGTTCCACCGAGGCGGACGGCTAAGGGTAAGTCAGTGTCATTGTTCTGACACAACTAAAACGGGAAAAGACCGAGAAAAGAAAAGGTGCGTGGGCAAGCACGGGAACGTAGTTTCTGTCAGTACAGTGCGAGTTCTGTCATGTTGCTCTGCTCCACCAAAAGGGACGCGCACACCTCATCGCCTGCCCTCACTGGCGGAGAGATAAATTATGTCACTGCCCTTAGGTTTATTCAGGTGGCTTAGTGGCACCAATACCAGCCTGAGAAGTGGAGTTCAGTCAGCGATTAATGTTTCGCACGGTAGCGTTGCGATCGCAGTATCTTGTATCTTAAGATACACGATAGATTATCGAATGTAACGGAAATACAGATACAGATACTCGTTTTGCAAGACGTATCGCGATACAGATACAAGATACCCAAAGAGTATCTAAGATAGTATCTAAGATACATGTATCTTCGATACTGCCCAGCCCTGCTGCAGAAGAGGAGCCATGGTGCTTCTCCAGACTCGACAGCACCGGGTTCAGAGCATCCAGTATTTGAAGTGCACTACGAGCGGTCGGAGTCTGAATATTATTTAGGAGTATTCGAATGGTGTTCATGAGGGTTTTTACCATGGCTATTACTTCGTTATCTTGACTATCGCCGCCCACTCGTTCCGAAGTATCCTTCAACGAACGGCGCTGAGGCTCTGCTGGCGGGTTTATCGACGGCAGCGCTGGCCATGCGTCAGGTGGGCCGATGATTCTTGCGTCTTTCTTAGGGTGCTTATTGTTGGCACTTATTGGCGCTTGTGGTGGTGGGTGTGCGGTCTGTAGTAACTGTGGATCCCTGGCCTTGGTAGTGGGTTTCCTAGAAGTCCTCCTGCGACGAGAACGACGACGTCGCACCTTAGCAGCAGCCTCCCTGTGGGTGGAACCATCTCTGACCATCTGCCTCAGAACTTGCATCTCCTTCTTCATGTTTGGGCACGTCTTTGAAGATGCATCGTGAGGGCCATGACAATTGCTGCACTTGCGATGTTCTGCATGACAGGCTTCTGTGCTGTGCGACTCTTAGCATCTCGAGCAGACAGCAGAATTTGTGCAAACAGCACTCACGTGTCCCATCTTGCAGCAGTTCCGACACTGAAGAGGTCTAGGTACGAACGGTCGTACTGCGTGTCGAAAATAACCAACACTGACTTGGGATGGAAGGCTGTCACCCTTGAAAACAAGCTTTACACATCGCGAATTCCCAAGACGACGGGCTTGTAAGATGCTAAGTCCTTCCGTCACCGGCTTGATGAGAATGGGAAAGTGACTTTCACTGATAGAAGTGTCGACATCGTAGATAACACCTGCCGTAGAGTCCTTGCCGTCTGGTATGTAAGAACGTACGTTGATGTTCCCCAGCACATTGACTTTGCTCAATACGTCCAGAGCAGTACGTTGCGTGACGTCTATCGCCAGAACGTTCTTGCGGCCATTGATTCTCAGATCTGTTATTTGTCCCGGGACGAACGCCTCAAGAGACACAGACGTGGCTTGACGATTAAGCTGGTTCATGCTTTCAGCCGCATCCAGTGGTACAAACAAGATAGTGTGAACCAGTGACTCTTGCGTATTCATGGCATCCTTACCTTTTGAAGGAGACGTCGTAAGTAGTCTTCTCTTCGCTTTGCGCCTTGTCACGGGCACAAAGTCGCTTTCATCCGAGCTCTCGTCACTGGCCGTAGAGTATATCAGCGTGTCCTCACTGTCGGCGTCGGTCGGGTGGCCGGAGCGCTTTCTTGGAACGGTCACAGACGACGTGGAAGGTATGGGTGGCGGACCAGGTGATTGGACGTCCATTCTCGCAATCCCTAAGAGCGGCGTCTTGTGTAAACACAAAAATAAAATCGGAAAAATCGCGAAGACTGAAACCAGCGTTCCACACAGGAATCACACATGAACAAAAAGAAGGACTTGCTTTATAATGGTCACATATGCCTAAAAAGGTGTGCTTTATAATGTAGATAAATAATCTCTGGTGCTTATTGCTTTTTAAAAAATATTTTTCGACACTTGGCCTCACACACCTTAAGCGCGGAAAATGCTAATCGGGCCCTGCGACACCTTTTATTCACGTAAAAAATATTTACATTTTCATTCAAGATTGCTAAGAAACGAACTTCCTTTCGGTGCCATAGCAGTGGAACAATAAATTCTACAGGTCATCTCTCCTAGTTTGTTGCGGTAATGTTTATTTTTTTCTCCACGCCATATTATATCCTTTGATGTTTAACAGGGGGGACAATCCCGACCCTATCAATATGAGTGATTGAATCAATCAATTATAGGCCAAGCGCCTTATTCGTCTCTGAACGATCATTATTCGCACTTTCCAGAAAGGCCCGAGAAGAATATATTTACTCCGTAAAGTACAACAACGTGGAACACTGGTCGGGGAGGGTTGGTGTTCAACAACTGAAGGTGCTGTGCTAGCCAGATAGACGACGAAAGGCGTAAGATATACAAACATGGACCCGTCATGGTAGCTTAATCAGCGACTGAGGTGCTAAGAGCGTGTATGTGGGTTCCTATTCCTGGCACTGCGTCCACATTGAGATCGGCACGAAATGCAAAAAACACGCGTGTACTTATAATTAACTGCACACTAGAGAATCCGATGTGGTCAAGATAAACCGCTGCTGCACGCGTAATAATCGTACCCTGGTTTCGGCACGTTAAAACCCCAGATCACTCCTTTATGTCCAGCTTCGGTTTTCCTTTGTCCTACTTTTGCCCCAAACGTCTACGGTGATGGTACGAAAACAGTTAACGACGTAAAACGCATACTCCAGGGCGTTTCATGGTGAAGGTGTATGTAATTTGGCCAGTATTAACTTCGCGAACAGTAACTCTGCCAACAGCAACTCCGCGAACCGGAAACCCCTAGCGCTGGCATGTGCCGCCGAAACTGGGCAAACGACACAACCCACCACTGGTCCATTAAAAATTAAAGTTTCAGGACGCACCAAAGAAATTGGGCGAAACCACCACTCACCACTGGTCCACTAAAATTTAAGAAAAGAACGCATGGGCGGCAAACACCAACGTATGCGACGCACAAAGTGGGCGAACCCCACTAGCTGACCACTGGTCCACTAAAAGGTCGCGAAACGTAGAATGTGGCGCTTACGGACAATTCGTGAGAAGGCATTGGAAGACCAGTTGGGCAAACATTTTAGGTCGCTGGGATGTTCGAGCGTTATGTACAGATCGAATAAATGTCCTATGCTAAACGGGAGCTGCTATCGCGTCCCGAGTCTTTTATTTTATCAGCGCAGCTCTTTAAACCGGCCGTAATCTGTTCAACGCGAACAAGAAAACTCCGCGCCAAATGACGTCACCGCGCGTTGCCTAGCAACCGTTCGCACAGCTGTGCGCCTACCACCAGCCCACCTGCCTGGACACTGCGCGCAACCGCTAAGTCATGCCAGACGTGACGTCACGGCCAACTGCGCATGCGTTCCTTAGTACTGTATAAAGCTGACGCGTGGCGGCAGTGCGCGGCGCCAAACGCAGGCATGAGGAGACCACACAAGGTTCGCACTGCCGATGAGGAAGCCGCTTAGCGGGAATCGCGGCACGCTGCCAAACGAGACTTCTGGACTCGACTCGTTTAAAGTAGTCCACGACGTAGTATGGCCTAAACGGTGAGAGGCGACTGTGCTGGACTCGACTGACACTTGGCATCACTTGGCATCACTTTGTATAAGTTAGCATCCCTTGGCATCACTTGGTAGAACCTCGCATCAGTTTCTATGGCCAGGTCCAGCCAGGAACCGATAAATGCTCCGCAATTTTTTTGACAGCGAACGTAACTAGGTATGGTATTGTTTACGCGATTTGAACGAGTTCTAAATACTGCGTCAAAACTAGATCTATCACAGTCACTTCCGTTGTCTAACAGGTAATACAGCTCAATGTAAAGACCTTCAGAAATAAAGGAAAATACAGAGAGCGAGAGAGGCAGAGAGACTCCTGCCTTGTTTTTTTTTTCTCCCCTCTTGTCAGCTTACATTGCCCCACATTACCTTGTTAAGCTGTGCACCACGTCTTAGTGCATATCATTCTACTTTACTTTATTATTTATACATGTGGAGAGTACTCTTTGGTATCGTAGCACCAGAGAACATTTTTTTTTTCATTTTGTGCTAAGAAAACAGGCGAGCTTCATGAACCTCTTGCTCTATAATTGGCGCAGCACTTTATGGCAAATGTGTTTTCGAGCTCTCATTATTAGTACCGTATTTTTCATTGCGTTTTTCTTAGCTACGCGTTCCTACGGACCTGTTCTGTGGTCTCGAATTCCATTAAGATAGGCGCGAAAGTTTGCCATATCAGCCAGACTTCCTCCGTGATTAACGTCAACACATTCCCCAGATGCACACAAGAGATACTCGTTTTTCGCTGCTCGTTCAGGAAGCGAATGGTGAACGCAGACTGCTCCGAACGTTTTTTCTTCCTTGGAAGGAAAGAAAAAAAAAGAAAGAAAACATGCTGTTATAAACGAACTTCAGCTTAGCCCAGTTGATTGAATCCAGAGGCTAACTTCTTTTCTCTTCTCTCGAAAACTTCTATGCAGCCAAAGCTCAGGTGATCTGAACGGGACTAGATCAGCACTAACTGTTTATCAGGCCGGAGGTCGCCCACCGGAAATTTGCTGCAGGAGCTCAGAGAGTGGCGGCTGAAACACGTCGTACTAAACGTGCAGCTTTTCTAGTTGGTAAATATCACAGCAAATTATAACGTCGTTAGGGCTCCACTTCTCCATCTGCGTAAATAACACTCCAGCCACTTTCCGCACTGTGTGCTTTGAGTTATCTTAAGCAAGACGAGGCGAAATGAGTGACATTCAAGCATGTGCATGAGCATAAGCGTGTGCAGGGCTCTCCAATATAGAGAGGGCGAAGTGTCACCGCTGCGACCACCACCTTCTCTTGGTCGAGTTAGAAAAATGGAGTGACGACGTACCTCTCTCAACGACCTGCCTTTGCTTCCAAACTTTCGAGGAGTAAAGGCACGAAGATAACATCTCTTGAAATGCAGCACCTGGGGTCCTCGGCGGCCATTATCGTTAAGAACTAGCAGTTGTTCCGTGTGCGAATACAACCGAGGAGCGAAGCTCCTTAGAAATGGGACGCAAACGACTATTCGCCTGATCTCGCTGCTGGCTTTCATGAAGGCAGTAGGGTGGGGAAGCGGGTGGGGAGAGCGTTTGCTGCGCTCGGTGGTGGGAACGACTGAGCGAGTGAGTGTGCGGCGCGCGCAGCGCAGGGAGCGGGAGACAGGTGGAAGAGGGGTGCTAGCGGTGATGCGGCGGGGAGCTTCGACGGCCCCGACAGAGCGCCGCGCGCGGCGTTTCCTTGACTTTTCGCGCCGGCGCCCCATCTATGTTGCCGGGAGCTTCGACTGTGACGACGGCGACTGCAACGGCGGCGACTGCAACAGGCGGGGTGCGGGCCTAAGGGAGCTTCGCTCCTAAAAAGACACGTATGGCAGCTCCACTACTCCGAAACCGGAGGAAGTGCATAGCACGGGCACTAAGCGAATTCCCGTTCGCAGAAGTTCCCACTGCTGAGTTTACCAAAGCGTCGATGACCGCTAATGTTCTATAAACAGCGATGTTGCAATCTGACAAAGCATCCACGATGTGGACCTATCGATGCCTTTCAATTATCTGTGAAGAGCTGTAAATCGTGTATAAGGAGCGAAAAATATAGCGTTTGTGGGTTTCACGTGCAATAACTAATGTATTCAGTAGCACAAACTGTTGGGCCTAGTTCATCCTGTATTTCAGGAGTCTCAAACACGCTGCCCGCGGGCCTCATGCCGGCCCGCGGACCTTTCGATTGCGGCCCACGGCGCGCACATGAAACCCCTTCGTCCCATATTTTTTAATTACTTGGCCACTGTTTGTGACATTGCTGGTGCCCGCATTGATGGTTCCCGCATTATTTTGTCGCCTATCGTGATTAATCAAACGCGTTGTTCGGGTTAAGCTGCACAGACGTGTCTGGTTTAAAACTTTCTTTTAGATGCGAAGCAGCTTAAGGCCGAGTTCAATCCTGGTGGTGGTGGTGGTGGTGTGCGTCCTGACCCTTACTGCGCATGCGCAAACCCTCTCCTACGCTCCCCCCCTCTCTCTTTTCTAGGCATCCCTTCCCGCGGCGTCTACACCCCCATTGCGCATGCGCGTCCCCTCCCCCCTCCTCTCCTACGCTCCCCCCCTCTCTCGCCTCGCAACGCCGACGCAGGCAGCGTCTGCTAGCGAGTTTCTTGATTGAAAAAACCTACTGCTTGCGCTGCACAACCGTTCACTGGCCACCCCGTATATATAGGCACTGGATCTTGACCTGCAAGGTAGTGCCGGTGGGAGATCTCTCCTGTGCGTTGTTGAACAATTAAAAATTCGCAGCGTGCGCGTTAACTAAAAGCGGACTGCGGGTCTCTGTGTCCAATCGGAGTCTTCTGTCTCTCATTGCGCATTAGCAGCGATTGGCATGTTCCAGTAGGAAACACCGGTCCGTCACTGCGTGCTTTGCGCCTCCCCAGGTTTCTCTCCTGCGCAACGCCGCGATGAGCGCCAGCGTCAACGCCGCTGCCAGTGTAAGCGTTAGCGCCCGCTGCTTCGCATCTACACATGGTTTCCCTTTAGCGGGAGATGGTGTAATTTTTTCGTAAGGAACCTAATGCGGTGACCTTGTCTTGTAACATAACCGCGAAATAAAAACTCTATACTTCAGGATTGTGAAGATAATTGTGAAGATCGTTGTGACGATCCGATATCGATACGTTTCTCGACTCTTGACTCATGCATGAGAACTTACCCAATATATAACATATGGGAAAGGCCTTTGAAATTGCAACGTTAGCTGACACCCCCCCCCCCCCCCGCCTTTGCACTTCTTGACGGTCCCGGCCTTTTGCGCGGGGCCAAATTCCGTGACTGCGGCCCGATAGCTGATGTGAGTTTGAGACCCCTGCTGTATTTGAACACAGTGAAAGTTTATTAGCGCTAATACAGACCGTCAGCGTTGTCCTTGCCTGCCTCGTCTTTGTGGCCGTCTTTATTAACGCGATAGCGTTAAAAAGCTCGTTTCGCAGAAATTCCGGTGTCGGCGTCCGCGTCTACCGTAAGCAAGAGCATCAACAAAGTGAGCAGCTGCGTATAGGTTCGCATGCTGTCTTACGGAAGCGCAGTAGTCCCTTCGCTGATTCTCAAAATGGAATAATTATGGCGTTGTGGGCAATGTGAAACTGTACTTGCAGTAGGCGTTTTGGGATAGTTTGAAACGACCAATATTACTCACACAGACGTTCGTTTCCTTGCGGCACGGTTGAGACATCCACTGAAAATCGAAGCCGGGCTAGCAATTCAGAAGGCGATGCACGTGGGGCCTGATTGCGCTATTGCCTTTTACTCTTGAAAGCGAAGCTCAAGCGTCCTCCAAGTTTTTTCGTGCTATTTTCACTTTGCTAACTAATGTCTGATTGCCATCGAGCTAATTCTACAACATTTAAGTGTGTCACGAAGCTAAAACTGAATTGCAGTACCAAAGCCCTTCGTGTGGTAATTTACAACTAAGCCATGGTGCCTCACACGTATATAGCATGGTGCCATATTTCATACCAGTAGGCTGCTCGGAACGTAATAATTGCATTGTGCTATTTGGCTTGTATTAAAGCAACACCTTAGGACAAGAATAGTTTTATGCCCATTATAGAAATTAAGGCTGACAGTGTTCACTCTGTCGCCCGCTTACACAGATCTAAGCCGAAGTTCGTCATCGTTAATGGCACTACCGTAACTTCCTTCACCAGCTGCATGCTGCTGGCAGTTTCACAACTCCGAAAGCAGAGCAAAAACTGCCATTATTCTTGAATCTCACGATCTTGACATTCAAGGTCTTGTTGTCTGGAGTTTGCGGCGATAAAAAACAAAGTGTCGTAGCGCTGAGCTGCACAGCGCTACGACACTCTTCGCGTCATAAAAGCACATATGACCGTATTTCTATACATCTGCAGACATTAAAACTCTGCACTCTGTGCCCTGTACTTTCATTACGCGCCATAAAAAGTTCTGTACGGGCTCTCAGAAGAGTAGGCACTCCTCACGCTTGCGCTGTGACTGTGCTGTGTGTCCCGCGCAAGCCTGGTATTTCTTTGGTTTTGAAGGAAGTCGGGTGACAAATAGACGTCAAGGAAAGTGAGTCAAGAACAGCGGAAATGCCTAAAGACGGCTTGTTATTAGAACTTTATTTATAACAAGTGTGCTCGCGTAGGAGTTTAAGTTAATAACGTCAACAGCAGAATCGGACTTTAGCGTTGTACCACTTTCTCTTTGCATACGGGTGTCATATTTCCGTGACGTCGTTACGCTCCAGATACCGGAAGATGTTTCATGCGGGGGGCGTTTTTGTACTGCTCGTGAAACGCGGACTTCCTGTACGTAATTGTATGCTTCCCCTATAGGGCAACTTTATGTATAAATGCAATTTTCCTTTCTGAAAAATGAAGCGAGAACGAGAAACGAATAACATGCTTGCTTTTACTCTTCTTTTTTTGTTACAGAACATTTCAGACTATACTTGCGTCTCGCTCGTAATACGAACACCTTTTTCCGGCCATACTGACAAAAAGAAAAAAAAATACAAAAGCAGATAATAACAACTTCAAAGTGCGCTGAACGGATTTAAGCTCCTGCCTGGCTGATTTAAATTTCAGATTTCGAGCGATCGTGGCTCGCTCGGTGTCTCCAAATGTGAAGGCAGGCGGGAGAAAATGAGTGGGCGAGTTGAAGTATATTGAGCCAAAAAACAAAACAAAAGAAAAAAGCTCACGCTCGCTCTTGAGCTTCTCACTTCATCTCAGGCAGTTATTAAAACTGGATTCGTATGGCTTGCGCGTGCGTCGCGAGCTGGCAGAACAGCGAACCTTTCATGTCGGGAGCGTAATTCGAGTCATTCGTGCGAATAAAAACACGACGATGGGGGCAGCTTAAAATATAATTAAAAATAAAGCCAGAAATCTTGCAGCCGTATTTCGCAATCTTCTTCTCTGACAAACTGTTTCACGCGAAAGATCGGCGACCTAATCAAAACTGAAACTCTGCGCGGCGCAGTCGGGAAAATTTCATGAAGCAAGGTCCGCAAGAGGAAAACCGCAAATACCCTGAGGGTTAATTAAGAACGTTCAATTGGCTTTATTTGATTTCTTCTCCTGAGTTATTTTCGTAGATGCAAAGTAGCACTGCATAATTGAGCCTACTGGGGATCAGTGATTTCTTTTTGTTATGAAGAGCCAGCTAGAATTTTAAGAGGTAGTAATACGAAAACATGTCAAATCCCTGCGCATTTTGTTATTAATCTCATTGAAAGTATAAATGACGTCATACTTGGAACTGATGATAATGAGTTCTGGGAATAATTGCGTCAAGTGCTCTGGTAATTGATTCTGTCAGAGCAAATCTAGAGTAATCGTAAAACCCCAGCACTGGTTTGCTGGCAGTCAAAGAAATTGGGAAAAATATGATTGATCCTTCCGTCATAGGAATCGGTATAACACGAAAGTAAAACGTGTCTTTACGAAAGTAGTTTCATCTTCATTGCACACGGATGGCACATTGTGGGCTGGTGTTTTGCGACTATACCACCGTTAGATGTGCACGCAGCTACGTTGACGCCTGGTGGCACATCTCCATCCCAACGACTAACATCAATGATTATGATTAAACCTTTGGGGTATAGTCGAAGTAGTTAAAATAAACCCATACATGGCGTACGCAAAGATGGAAACAACAAGCATATCCCTAGTACTACTCGGTATGTGCTGATGGATAGCGTCGTCATGTCATTTGACGAAAGAAACGGCAAGGTGTGAGCTTTCCAGTAATTGGTAACCTACACCTCTGCTCATGCATACACTACCACACAGCGCTTCAGGAACGTGAGATCCAGAGCTCGTAACTTGAACGCGTGAAGGCATCCCGCTGTCCGCTGACGTGTCTCACTGCAACAAAGCACTCACTCAAATTGTATTAAAACGAAATGGTCTGGAAATTGGGGAGCCAGCCACCACAAAACTGAGGAGTGCACCATGATACCAGCATTGAACGAAGGAACGCTGGTATCGAGAGCACTGGCGGTGAGACAACCGAAGCGCGTCTTGGTGGCGCTTGTTAGTGGCGTGATGCAGTACTTCACCTCTCCAAGGGCGACACCCCTCCTCCTCGCCACTGTGAAAAAGAGAAAAAGCGTCGGTGGCATAGTGGGTAAATCGCCCGACTCCCATCGTCGTGGACCCAGAGGTCGTGGGTTCGACTCCCCGGTCATCCAAATGAACGAAACTTCTTTCTTTGTCAATTGGTCGTGAGCATTTTTTGGACGTCACCTCTTTGACGGCTATGATGTCAGTCAAGTCTTGGTGGACCCCGGCATAAAATAATCATATAACTACAATGCCATAACATTACTATTTTCTTGAAGCATAAAAACTTCGAGCACTCTTAAGCTTCGCCTTCAAGAGTAGAACGCGATAGCTAAATTGGGCCCCCCTTCTTATCGCCTTCTCGTTACCTTTGCCTCGCTGCCCTTCTCAGTGGACACCTCAACCGTTCCGTTTCGGAAACCTCAACCGAAGTAATACTGGCTGTTTTAAACTCTCCCAGATTGCCTTCTACAAGTACAGTCAGGTACAGTTGCGATGTGAAGTACCCACCATACACCATAGTTCATGATTTTGCGAAGCGCCTACTACGTGTCTTTAAGGTAAGACAAGTACAGGCGCCTGCGCAGCTACAGACTTTGCTGGTATTAGAGCTGATTATGATGACAATGAATTATACCTCGACTTCGAATTCCCGCGCACCTCAAGGGCCAGGGCTGTAGTATGCTGTCATTCCGTCATCTTCCGGCCGGCTCACGTCGCTTGGCATCACGCAGGTAAAAACCACGTATAGCATAGCCATGTACAAAGTAGTCGTGGCCTCCGCGACTAACTGCATAGCAAACAACAGCATGGGTTAGTGATTTATGCAATACAAGCTTAGTGTCCCTTGGTTGGTATCCTTCAACTAGATGAGTAGATGTGCAACACACGCAGCGGCGGGGTAGTGGTTATGGTGCTTGACTACACACCCGAGAGTACCGCGATCGAATCCCGGCCGCCACGGCCGCATTTCAATGGAGGCAATATGCTAGAGGCACCGAGTGCTTAGATTTAGGTGTACTGTAAACAGCCCCTGGGGATTAAAATTTCCGGAGCCCTTCACTACGGCGTCTATCATGGTCATATCGTGGTTCTGGGACCCCCCCTACAATTATTATTAGTAGATGTGAGATCCAATAACATAACGCAACTGAAGTCGCACATCGAGGGTACTAGTGTCCGCAGATGCAGTTTTCGCGTGAAAAGCCAAACGGACTCAGCCTAAACAAAATCACTCAAGGTAAATGAGTATACGTAGCTGCCACAAAAAGCGTACTTCCAGCACAACTCTCCGGCTGTGCATGCGGGCAATTGCTGGAATTAGGGAATTGCTAGCAGCACCTAAGAAGCCTTCATGTCATTTGTATAATTGCTCTCGGGCGCCAGCGAGAGAGCTTCTGCAGGAAATGTGTTTTTCCGCCTCGCCGAGGCAGGTAATCGAAATTTCGCGTCCCTACTTTTTCGAGGGTTCCTCATGAGACGTTGCATTGTTGCGAACGAAAAATCTGAAGTAATTTTTGCTAGTATTTTACGAATTTAGCACCGCTTACTTGATCATGATTCCTGCGAAAGTGATTATATACTTTTCAGCACTTTCACGCTTAAAGAAACAGAAATGAAGGAGAGATTCGCAGGAAAGTCTTGCTTTTCAGACATGGTACCACGACATAGGAAGACACGCGTCTAGCTATGGTGGCGAACCACATTTTTTTAATGTTCCGCCTATTAAGGACAGCAGAAAAAAAATTTACACCATCTCCCGCTAAAGGGAACCATGTGTAGATGCGAAGCAGCGGGCGCTAACGCTAAACACCGGCGGCGGTGTTGACGCTGGCGCTCATCGCGGCGTTGCGCAGGAGAGAAACCTAGGGAGGCGCAATCACGCAGTGATAGACCGGTGTTTCCTGCTGGAACATGCCAATCGCTGCTAATTGGGCAATGAGAGACAGAAGACTCCGACTGGACACAGAGACCCGCAGTCCGCTTTTAGTTAACGCGCACGCTGCGAATTTTTATTGTTCAACAACGCACAGGAAAAATCTCCCACCGGCACTACCTTGCAGGTCAAGATCCAGTGCCATATATACCGGGGTGGCCAGTCAACGGTTGTGGAGCGCGGTTTTTTCAACCAAGAAACTCGCTAGCAGACGCTGCCTGCGTCGGCGTCGCGAGGCGAGAGAGGGGGAGCGTAGGAGAGGAGAGAGAGGGGGGACGCGCATGCGCAGTGGGGGGTGTGGACGCCGCGGGCAGGGATGCCTAGAGGAGAGAGGGGGGAGCGTAGGAGGGGAGAGAGGGAGGGGACGCGCATGTGCAGTGAGAGTGTGGTCGCCGCGGGGAGGGATGCCTACAGGAGAGAAAGGGGGGAGAGGAGGTTTTTAGCTTTATTTTTTTAAAGGGTTTGCGCATGCGCAGTAAGGGTGGTCGGCCGCACACCACCACCACCACCGGATTGAACTTCGCCATAAGACGCTTCGCATCTAATATTTAAAATGTAGCACTAAATTCAAAGGCAATGAATCCATTTGCTGATCACAAACAATGATGTACGCCATCTCAGTAGGGAGGTCCAAACCAGAGATTGGATTAGGTCAAACTTTATTTGTGCCTGCAGTTGAGCGCTCGCGCGCCCCGACGGGGGCCTACGTCGTCTTTGAGGTTGCCGTTACTCGGCGCGGATTTCCGCTCGCCGTTGCCGGCTCACTGGGTCAGATGTTGAGGGCAAGGTGCAGGCTCGAAGAGATGAGAAGCACGTCCACTGCCGTGGTACAGTAATTACGGGGCTCGGCTACGGACCAGGAAGTCGCGGGTTCGATCCCCGGTCGCGGCTGTCACCTTCCGATCAAAGGCGAAACGCTCGCGTTTCCGTTTACTGCGCGACGTCAGTGCACGCAAGAGAACGCCAGATGATCGAATATTCCGGAGCCCTCAGCTACGGCGTATCCCATAATCATATAGTGGTTTAGGCACGTAATAATCCCGGAATTTATTATAGAAGATGAGAAGCTGTGAAAAAGGAACCTCACGAGAAATAAATAATTTGACAAGGAGACAGTTTTTTTCTAGCATCAATAGTAGACTTACAGTGTTAGGAAAAGTTAGCCGAGGTGGCGGTTTTTGCAGCTCATGATCTCTGAAAACTTCGTCGCTTTTAAAATTACCACCCCACTTTTGAGTAAAAGGTGGTACATGACGCAGTTTTACAACCACCTCTGAGGAACGTAGTAAAAGGATGTCACAACCCAATTTTACTACGCAGGGAGTTTTATATCGCATGATTTTTAACCACCGTTGAAGTTTATTACCACGTGAATTGAAGCTCCCTGCTTCGGCTGCTTTTGTCCGCCAATGAGTGTCGCTACCAGTTCCAGTGAAGGTTCATGAAAATCACAATTTTTTTCTCAAAGATTCGGTATGACATTGTTGCACCTCTTGGTTGACCCTCAGCCTACATACTTTGATTGGAACTGGGAGCGGCAGAAACACAACGAGCGAGAAAAACAATCGGTCAACTCGCGCCATCGTCCGGCCGCGCACAGCGGGCTACATGCCACGTGTTTCTCCTATCAACGAGCGGCCATGCACATAGGCGTGCGCATGGGGGGGTGGGGGGCAAGGGAGGCGGCTGCCCCCCCCCGCCCCCTACTCACCTATCCGGGGGGGGGGGGGGGTGCAAGGTCTGCCCCATACGTTTACTTAGTAAGAGGGGGGCGCTGCGATGAACCTTCACCCCCCCCCCCCCCCCCTCTGATCGGGAACCCTGCGAACGCCTATGGCCGTGCACATATGAGCGCAAGCCTCCGAACCTGGACGCCGCGGATACCTCGCTTCTGTGCCGAATCGCGAAGGGCTACGAAGAACACTGCCAGTGGTAACAAATGCAATCTGGTGTGCTCGTCCGTCGTTGCTTCCTGGAGAGTCACTGGTATAACTCCGAAGCGATAAGAGAAAGGCTTTCGCTACGTCGTCGGAACTGAGCCGGCCAGCGGCCGGTGTGAGTGCTTCGCCGGAGCAGGGGAAACAAGCGTCGCATAGATTTTGTTTCACAAAAAAATAATGTTTGCTGGAGTCTGCTGGAGTGCAGTCAGAATTGAACAGTCGTCGACGGCCGACGGCTGTTCACGCTGCTTTCAGTTGGCAGTATGAATCGCTTGCATGTAGTAGTTTCATTTTCCGGGACACAAGTTTGCCCAAATAAACACTTCATTCTCGAACACGCCAAGTGCTGCCTTCGTCAACATCACGTCCTCATGACAATGGTTAGGCCTAGCGCCACTCTGCCACCGCCGCCCGGAGACGGAGGCACACCGGACTCGCTCGGGTTGATGACCACGGTCGTCGGCGGGAGCATGATGGAACGCCGATGCTCCTGGTTGCATAACCGGTCCCACCGAGCTAGCGGGACCATAATATTCGAAGGAGGCCTCCTGGCGCTGACGTTGTTGCATGGCGCCGTTGTCGTAGTAGACGTAGTGCTGCGTCACGTTTTGCCGTTGTAGCCGCTCGGACCAATCGCGCCTGGGTGGCGGCCACTCCTGCGCGTAGTAATTCACACCATTCGCTTCACACCATTCGCTTCACCTTCACACCATTTGCTTTCTCGTCCGCTTTGTCATCGATCGCCACGGTAATCTTCTCCGAAGTGCACGCGCCGTGCACGTGCTCCTTCACCAGCTTCGTCATCTCTTTCTGTTCGCCATCGTCCCCTCCTGCATTGTCCTCTTCTTTCTCTTCCTCCGCGGCCACCGCTTTACTATCCCTGGACTTCCCGACCTCTTCTTCACCGTCTTCGCCGTCACCAGCAATGTCCCCGAAGATCGCATCGTCCACCGCTATGTACTTTTCGGCGCTCACGTTCTCCGCGCCCTCGTCAGCGCACGCTCCGTCGTCACCGCGTCCCTCGTCGTCCTTCGGTACCGCCTCGTCGCACGAGCCCACCGCGTCCTCTGCACCGTCCGCGTGCACCGCGATGCATTCCACGGTGCGCGCCTCAGTCGCGGCAAGCATGAGACCCTCGTCGGTAGCGTCGCCATGGCCCTCACCGCTCACCGGCTGGTCGTCGCCAGTCCCCGGTGATCCGCCTGCTGTGTCGTCGACAACCGGTTCGGCGCTCGTGGTCGCGCCGCTTGCCGTCACGCGGACGCGGATGTATTGGATGTATAGGCCGAGATGCCCAAGAGCCGTGGTGACGCGCCTCACCTCCTCGGGGCTCATGCGACCGGAGATATGACGGCGCTGCAGGAGCAGGACCAGCCGCTTCAGCTCCAAGGGGTACATGATACCGAATAGGTCGAGGTTCAGCAGGCCCTTCTGCAGCGCCCACAGCTCGTCGTGGGCGACTCGCCCAATAGTGGGCCGTAGTCAATGTGCGCCATAGTCGATGGGCACGATGGGCGATGTCCGCAGGGCGGGGTCCTCACCGTTGGGCGCCATTTGTGGGGCTTCAGGGCTACGGCTGGCCCGGAGACTCCTCAGAGACAAGACCAACAACCGTGGGACAGGCCTTTACTCATCGAGAGCTCGGCCGCGACTACCTTGATCTTGTTCTTGTTCACCAAATATCTGGCACAACCCACCTCGGGGGATAGGCCATGAATCGGACGGTGCCTCGATTAAGAATTTAGTTCACTTGCTGAAGAAATGGGTTGAGAAATGAATAGTTTAGCCATTGCTCACTAACAATATAACCTCGTAAAGTAAAAAAGAAAAAAATTAAAAATCTAGAGAAAAACAACTAAAAATACACATGTATATACATGTGCAATAAATGAAATAAATGTTCGAAAAAGAAACTGACTTAAGTTGCACTTATCATTCAATTCTTTTATTATCTCGTAGGAAATTGGATACAGCGTCGAAAACGCTCCTGCGGCTAAAACCAAGTATGGCAGCACCAAATGAAAGAATCACCGGACGGGCCAAATTCAAGTCCATCTTTCGAAGGGGTTCTTCTAGTAGCCTTTTCCTTTGAGTTTTAAACATTCGGCACGTCAAAAAGAAGTGATCCAGAGATTCACTCTGATTACAGTAAAGGCATAATGGTGATTGAGCCAGGCCAGACATGTGAAGGTAAGAGTTCAGTGGGGGGGAGTCGACAGCGCAGCCTTGTAAGTGATATTTCTTCCTTTCTAAAGAAACACCACCTGCTTTTCCGAGGAAATTTTAGTTGTGTGATATCTGATGATGAAAACAAAGGAGACTTTTCGAAGTTATTAGCCCTGGTAAGCTTTTCAAATCTTGCTGCTGTGACATACGCCACGTGGGTAATGCAGACAAAACAGGGCCGTCGTGGGATGATACTGCAAGCGCATCGGCATATTTATTGAGTACTACACCTCTATGTCCAGGCACCCACACTAACCGAATGAGACGTAACTGTCTGGGAATTAGTAAATACAAAGTCTCTAAGGTACTCGATAAATTAGGCGCACTTAAGGCAGACCAAACCGAGAGGCAGTCTGTTAGAATAACCACTGCTGACAGACACTGAGCCAATTTGCGTAATGCTAGGGCTATTGCCAGCAATTCAGCCCAGTAAATAGGCGTTAAGTCCGGTAACCGAATGGAGAAAGTCCAATCTAAAGAGAATGATGCGATTCCCACACCTGCCTGTGAGCGGCCGCTTTGCTGGAGGTGCGAGCGCGCCATCTTTCCTCGTGCTCCTCTTATACCGAGCGCTCCCACAATATATATAAAAAAGACACAAAAAAATAAATCAGAAGAAAAAAATTCCGAAGCACCCGACCGGGGATTCAAACCAGCGACCCCTCTCTCGACAGCGCGCTGCATTAGACAACTCAACCACGCGCCATGCATGCGTCGGCATTATAACGGCGAGCTATTTATATACACCATTTACCGCTTGCGGTATGCAGTTCTTGGAGGAGCTTGACCGTGTTTTCTATCACGCAACGCTCCTGCAATTTCTTTCAATTTGAAAACTGCCTTCAGATGCGCACGAAGAAGTGGTCCATTTCTGTACCCACTCGTGATGGGGAACGAAAAAAAAAAAACAAAACACCAGGCCCACCTTGCATCAGACGCCACCGCAAGGCAGGCGATGCAGAGGGGTCACTCCATTCGCCGCAGTTTAAAAGAAAATGAAATATCTTACAGCGTCGGGTCCTGCATTGTTGACACTTGCAGCGCGTTGCTCAAACACATAGGCGTAACAGCTGCGACAGTTGTTAGTTCACGCTTGTCCTGGGCATAGGCGTGCACGAGGGGGGGGCAGAGGGGGGCGGCAGCCCCCCCCTAGTCACCTAAGAGAGGGGGGGCGCAAAGTCTGCCCGATACATTGACTTAATAGGGAGGGGGGGGGGGCGCTGCGATGAGCCTTCGCCCCCCCCCCCCCCCCCAGTAAGGGGAACCCTGCGCACGCCTATGGTCCTGGGTATACCTGTGGGTTCTCTTCGAGCGTCCCTCGTTGTGCTTCAGCGATGCGCTGCAAGTATCGAGCTGCTTGTCGTTCTTTGTGGGACATTGTAATCTCTTCCTATCGCATTCATTGCTTTGCCCTAGCGGCGAAATTGTGACATTTACTGCAAGGCCCCCCTCTTTTTGATATATACAAGACAGTCGTTTCGCAACGTGCCACTCACAAGCAACCAAAAAGCAAATGTAACAAGATCGTTAAAGGGGTGGTGCCACCAAATTTGTGGCTAGCGCGTTCTTCGCTGCAAGCGTTTCTTATAGCTCTAGGAAGCATGATACACGCACCAAGATTCACGTATTCTCGCTAAATAATTTAATATCACATTATTTATGCGGACAACTTTCGGTTTCGGTTTCTGGGCACCAAGTTGGGCAGTGACGTAGAAGTGTAGTAGGCTTGGTCACGTGACCATACAAGGCTCGCGCGAAGATGCGCAGCACTAGCCAGGAAGTGATCGAAAGTCGGCAAGTGATGTAGCAACCGATGCTTTGCCGGTACGTACGTTCTGGAGGTAACGGAGGTCCCGAGGACACTCACGTCACTACAGATATGGTGTGACGTCACTACAACTTTCGTTGTCCTTCCCATAGAGCTACGTCAGTTTTGATGCGCTAGCGATGGGCATCGATCGGGAGAATGAGCATTTAGGTACACTTTGGAAGTGAATTAAAATATATTCTAAACGTTTGCTGCGTCCGACCCTTCGTGTGGAGTGTCCTAGCATACGGCGGAAACCCACAACAGGCTTGTTATAGCCTCAAAATTTAATGGCACCACCCCTTTAAGTTGCCCGAAGCGCCTGGGCACTTAGACGCAAGAATCTCGCATTAAGACTGCTCTTCCTATCTTATCTACACTGTGGGTCATTCTGGATCTTGGTGATAACAAAAAAGAAAATATGCTATTGAAAGTGAACGATAGTTATTACTAAAATTAGGCTTACCAAAGTCAACAACCTTCAAGATCTCAGAGTTTCTGAGCAACCAGGAATAACGAGCCGCACGCAACGCACCGAAAACGTCGTCTGAAGGTAGTAAAGAAGAAGAAGAAGAAGAAGAAATGTGGAAGAGGGTATTGTTCGGTCTCAATTCCGGCTTGTTTGCTTCGTTTACTTGTCTTTCGTAGCGACGGCCCTTTTTTTTTTTTCTTTTGCTTTCCTGTAATCAAATGAACACAGTTCCTTTGCCACGATTCCCGCTTTATTGTCGTCCGGAATGCCCGGGAGACAAGTTATGCGCTTTCTAAAGGGCAATCAGCGGCGCTCTCTTATGTCCGCGGGATGTACGCAGACAGCGTAATTACATCGTTGCCTCGAGAGTATTCATTAGTGTAGCACAAACTGTTCCTACACTAAGAATAACAATGCGATGAAATGAGGAAAATAAAATTCGGGGGGGGCAGCACTCATCTCACGGTGAATGTCGATGTTAATACGGTGGGGCGTTCATGTTACATCGTTTGATGGCACTCGACGTCGGACTGACAAGCATATCGACACATACGTGCATGATTACATGAAAAATTATTATTCAATTCAAAGGCACAATGACATTCATATGCGAGTGTAGTTTGGCGGTGCAGTTCGGTGGCTGTGAAGTTCACAAGGTCGCTGGTTCGATACCGGCAGCGGCGGCCATATTCCGATGGGGATGCAATGCTATAACGCTCACCTGTCGCGCACTGAGTGCACTTAAGAGCAAGTCAGGTGTGGGAAAATTGTCATTGTTTATATATACAGTCTTACATTAGGCAGACCACATAATCACATCGTGGTTTCAGGCACGTTAAGTCTGAAAACCATTCGGAATTTTTGTTTTAATAAATAATTTGCGACTACTACTATATTTCCGATTGAGTTTACTGTAGTAACAGATGTATCAAAGGAGAAAAATTATAAGTCTATAGGTAGTGGTATTATGTGGAATAAGCTCAGTAACAAGTTCTTGCAACTTAGACCAGGAAGATCATCTCGGAGTGCTCGGCAAAAAGACGATTTGACGTAAAACAATGCGACGTATGACACATTGCTATGGATAAATGTGGGATCCATGGATGGCACTCTACAAGATTGCTTGGAGTGTTTTTCGAATAAAACGACAACATAGAGAAACGAGCCTTTTACAGTAGATATGGGCCTGCTTTTATAGCCTAGGTTCAGGGTGGCCCATCAGGTAGGTCACGTGCCCTTCTCGGAGGCCAAGTTCACGGCACTTGCACAGACTTGCTCCCGCCACGCAGGTGCCTAGCGCGCTCTCCCTTTACCGAGGCATGTGCGTCATAAAGAGGACTGGGCTTCGCACAATCGAGCTTCGTACAATGTAAAACTAACATGGATTGCGTGCTATTGTGACATTCTATCTTCCACTTCGGTAGCGGCCCTGCAACAGCGGTGACAGTGTTAATGAATGAATGAATGAATGAATGAATTTTCAGGAAGGAAACTAAGCATTCGCAGTTATGTGGTTTACCTGAATGAAATTATTCTGTTCGGTTTGGCAGACTGAGTGAGGCGGTTAGTAGGCTATACTGTTGAACTATTTTCCGCTATATTCTCAATGAGAAAAGACAAAGACCCGCCACGGTGGTCTAGTGGTTAAGGTGCTCGACTGCTGACCCGCAGGTCGCGGGATCGAATCCCGGCCGCGGCGGCCGCATTTTCGATGGGGGGCGGAAATGCTTGAGGCCCGTGTACTTAGATTTGGGTGCACGTTAAAGAACCCCAGGTGGTCAAAATTTCCGGAGCCCCCCACTACGGCGTCTCTCATAATCATATGGTGGTTTTGGGAAGTTAAACCCAAGATGTTATTATTATTATTGAGAAAAGACAAAGTGGAAACAAACGTATAGCAAAACAATATGATAAAAGCGTGCAAGCTTCCAACAACTACCTCCGGGCTCATTTTGTAAATAACTATTTACTTTTCCATAATCATCGGACTTTTCCTTTGGTTCGTATGTCAGTGCACTGGCATTTTTGTTGGGACTGGCCACTCACAGCGACCGATAGTGAAAGAAGAATAATGAAAACTGTGGTGTCTGCTTAGCGGAACGCAGTTCGAGTGTATCTTGCCTTTTTTTGCGCAGTAATATGGGCACCCCGTGAAGGCTACTACTGTGTCCATCGGCGATGAACGTTGACCTGTTCGGATACCTGAAAAGTCATGCGGCTTCAGCGGCGGCCGCGTCCAGGAAGCGGACGGGCCTTTACTGCGACTATGACAGCGATGATGTCTATTCACTGACAGGTGAGCAGTCATCTGACGACGACACCGAGCTTGTATTAAGCTGAAAGAAGAAGAGGCGTAACACCAGGCCCTCTTCATCTCCGAACACGCGGACGGAAAGGGCACCGCGAAGGCCCGAGGCCAACACCATCATCTTCGTTCCGGATGTCGGAACGTAGATGATGTCCATAGCGGCAACATGAAGCACCTCAACAGGCAATCTGTTTCGGCGCTGCTTGAGGGACTGGTGCCAGACGAAATTAGTGACATCAGAGTGAACCCGCGCAATAACGTCATGGCAATTGATGTTTCGCATGCTGCCGCACTGAACGTGCTACACGTCACATAGCTGGGTGGAATCAACGTCCACCCCTACATCCCTGTAGGTTCCAACTTCACCACCGGCGTCATCTACGACGTTGTGCGCTTTCATACCCAGCTCCGACTTCTATTTCCTCGTCAAGCCAGCTAATGAAGGTAGCGTCATCATTAAGGTTGCTCGTTTGGGTACGTCACGCTGCGTCAAAATACCTTTTGAAGGCAACCGTCTACCTTCGTATGTAAAAGTGGGCCACTTCCGACACCCTGAAAGACCTTTTGCGCCGAAGCCACTGCAGTATCACAACTGTATGAAACTTGGTAACGTGAGAAGCGTATGCGAACGTAAGCGAGTATGCTCTCGTTGTGCTAAAACCCTTTGCACCGACTATTCTACTGGCAATGTTTTCAAGCGTGTAAATTTTAATGGAGGCCGCGAAGCTTCTTCAAAAGAGGGCCCGAAAAACGAAAAGGCAAATTGCTGTATTAAAAAAAAATGGCAAGTGTGCATACATCGCATTGCGAGGCTGCCGAAACAGTCAGAAAGCGGCAACATCGGGAACTTCATCGAAGAAAACCAATGCCTCTGCATCTGCAGGGCCCCTTGAGCACCCTGTTCACCAACTCCCTTGTCACCCGGACCCAGCACGGCCGGTGCGAAACAAAATGCATTAAAAAAATTGGCCGCGTATCTGCGTGCTTCGCTGCAAATGTCGTCGAAAGACGATAGTCTTGTGCCGACTGCACTGCATGAGCGGCATGAGTACCACAATTTAATAGCTGGGCTAGCCGCTGGGCTCGTTTTTCGGACGTTTTCCGGGCACGCTTAGACGGACGCCGGCGTTTCTCCGCTGAAATTAGGTCGTCGGTCTTTTCTATGCGTTCTCTGATCATGTCTTGTAGAGTGGGTCGTATTTCATCAGGCGGCCATATATGTTTTGCCTTGCCTGAGACAGCGCTCTTCTACGATGAATCAGCCGCATCTGGCTGGCATTGATAAAACAGAAGAGGACGCCATCTACAGCGCTACCGGGGAACATCGGCTTGTGTTGAACTATGCTGCTGCCAGGTGGCAGCACCACAGCGTCGAAGTTAAAACACTGGGCGGAGACTTTTGTACACAGCGGCGCATTTTCAGCGCCGCGTAATAAACACTAGGATCTTTATAATTACGTATCTATAGATTTTGTTTTAAAGGAACACTGTGAATAGTACTAAGGTATTGATGTTGTGCCTCAGGTATGCGTAATATTTGATTTTTAATTGCCCACGCTCACCCGTATGAACACATGCTTTCGGTCAAAATTGGAGGTCGTAAGGCAGGGGGTTAAACTTTGGCCAGCTAGCTCAATCGTGCGACGTGCCGACAAACAGAGAAACAGACAGACCGAAATTTCTCCGTTTAAGTATCCCAAGAAAGACTATCGTCTTTAAAATTGAAGGACACTTTGCACATTCCAAAGTGTGTTCGGCGAAAGCTTGTGGCCATTCGACTGACTATGCCATGTCTTTTTTCTTTTACACTCGCAGTGGGATGGCACACGAACGGAATGTGTGCGTGTTTTCTTTTTTAATTTTTTACCGCGAATCGTAGCGAGACGCGAGACTAATCTGCCTCCGTTCGCATTCGCTCGTATTTTCTCGCGCTTTGCGCATTGTGCAAACGCCATCCGCGTTCCAGCGCTTATATTGACGGATACTTTGTAAATTCTAGTGTGTTCCGCGAACGCCTGTGTCCATTGAGACGGGGTCGGTCAGAATGGAAAGCGATGCGCGCGTCTCCCTCCTTGCATGATTGTAAACGCTGGGCAGAGCGACGCTACGCAAGCAAAGCGCGAGCGCTGTAGAGTTCGATGCGACCGGCGTCCGTTTGCGCACCCTGGCGGCCACCTAGCACTGTGCCAGGGCTCGGATGGACGGACGGACCGACGGAAAGACGTACGGACGGACAGACACGGACGGACGGACACGGACGGACACGGACGGACGGACACGAACGGACACGGACGGACGGACACGAACGAATGGACGGACGGACCGACGGATGGACACGGACGGATGGACGGACGGACGGACACCGGACGGACGGACACCGTAAGGACGGGCGGACGCCGTACGGATGGACGGACGCCGGACGGACGTGAGCATTAAACATTATTAAAGGCTTTCGCCTTAAAACGCACAGTTGCTGGGAATTGCATTCGGCCTACATTGCCGAAGACACAGCCACACGGATCGGTGGCTACCGCCGTGTAAACCGGAATGCCAAGGAAGGAATGGACCAACTGACTCAGCTTGGCCTACGTTGCTGAAGTCGCAGTGACATGCAGATTCGCAGTGCACATCGGCAACAGTGAACACTGAATCTCCGATTGACCAGTTTCTTGAAGAAGAGAAGCCAATCATCATAGTGTTTCAGCCACTGTTGGACACACTTTGTGTGTTCGTTGGCAAGCTGAAATCACCATTCGCTCAGCCCGTACAACAGGTGCTGGATGTTCTATGTCCAGTACTTCCCAGCCTTCAGTAGGCGCGATTCTACTGTGGAATGTAATATACCCGAAATCCTGAGTCCAGTGCTATGAAACGTCGTAGTGTTGTTTAAGAGAACAGATTTTTGGGCCAGTTGGTTTGTTGCGTTCAATGAACCCATAGTACGCGTTGTTACACGCATACGGAGAAATGAACTATTCGTTTCTATATTTTGTACCTTGGAATTGACATGTTATGCAGTAATAAAACTCATTGAACGAAACTGAAACTTGTGTTCACAAAAACCGCGTTCTTTTGTAAACAAAGATGTTATCGAGTAACTCTCTGCCCCAAGTTGACCTATCAATGCTATGTACTTGGATTTTCTCTGCTGACTAGTGCCTCCGTGCGCACGACCTCGGCCACAAAGGCGGAGACAATGGCCATAGCCTTAGCTGTAAATTTTCAGGAGCGTAAAGGAGAACCATCAGTTATTCTATCTGACTCCCAGGGGCCTGTCGGCTCTTTTTAACAGGCCGCCTTCCGGCAATGGCACAGAGGCTGTTAGGACCCAAACTCGCTCGCCACCATCGGTTGATCTGGTGCCCGCGACACGCAGGGCTCGAAGGCAACGAAAGGGCGGACGCTCTAGCTCGCGCATTTTGTAACCGAGCGGAGAATCCCTCTCTTTCGTTGACCGCACCAATTCTACCTAGGGAGATTCTGGCTCACCAGCGCTTCACGCGACAAAAATGCGGAACGCCTCACAAATCCCTTAATGGGGAAGACGCCGCCGACCTTCGAAAAATTCAGACGGACGTATTTCCGCATCTATTGAAATTACACGCGATACATCCAACGCTTTACCCGGCCGTGTGTCCGTGGTGCGGCGGTAGGCCGACTCTCTACCACATCTCGTGGGGGGTGCGATCACAAGCCAAGCGACTAAGCCAATTTTCTCGGCAAATCTTTAATGCCTAGTATGGAGCAGTGGGAGGCACAACTCGCCAGCTCGGACCCGGGAGTGCAGCGCGCGCTCCTGGATCAAGTCCGGCGGGCGGCTAAGGCCAGTGGAGCCCTGGACGTAGGGACCCAACCATAGAAGCTCCAAGATCCCCCCTTTCCCTTTTCCCTTCAATAATAAAGTTCCACTCTCTCTCTCTCTCTTAATTCGCACAGTTCGAAAAGAACCTATAGGGCTGCTTTGGTCCTCTGAAATCAGCCCGTGGTCTGGATCAAAGCGTTGTCATTTTGGGGGGGGAACGATGCTATAACGAATATGTTAAAATACTTTTTATGCCACTCCCAACACATGGACTTGCCCCCGGATATACTATAGAAAGCGTCCGAACAGAAATGACATTGCATTCAGAAACTATGGATAGAAATTCCCTTTGCAAGGAAAAGATGGTTACGCGCAAATTAGAGAAGGACACAGAAGACATGGACGTTGTCTAGTTTTCGCGCAACTACCTTTTCCTTGCAAGTGTGAACCAACTCGCCCAGCAGCAAGTTTTATTGAAATTCCCCTGACTACTGTTTCTGACTCAGAGGTACTTCTTACAAGAAGCCCCAAGGGGCCCAGCTCTGTTTTATGTAGAGAGATATAAAATTGGAAGAAAAAAACTAATTGATAAGAAAGTCTGAAGACGTTCAAGAAGAAATACTTGAGGAGAACTTCTTCTTGGCCTAGTTGGTGTTGTTTGCTGTATGACATATTGCCGCTAATAAAACACACACAGAAGTGAGACACAAATAGGACGACAAAACGGGCGGCACTTCCAACTGATTTATTTCAGGCATGAAACATTGATATATATACACCGGTGACACATACATGCGCAGAATAGCCAACACTAGCTAACCTGCCCACCTCTCAAACAATCTAATCTCTGAAGACCGTAGCTGTATGGACGTGTCACTTATACAATCGCTTCAATCGCGGTTCAAGAAGACGTTTGTTTTGGCAATACAAGTTCAGCTGAAGAAGCATTCGACAGCACGTCAGTTGGGAGCAACACATCAGAAAAGTTTGAAATACGAGAACACTGGGCTAACGCGCGGGACTAGAAGCCATAGTTATGGTATGGAAGCAGCATACGGTTGCAAAATTACAGGGAAAACTGCGTAGTTTGAGAAACCTGAGTGCCGCTTCCATTATCACTGTTATCAGATTCCATCTTCACATTTCCTTCCTCTGTTCATCTTCGCATCGTTTTATCCGCAATGCATGGCACCAAGTCGTATGGGCGTTTGGCAAATTATCCGTATTTCTTAGTATATTAACACGAAAGTGTTTTATGCCGGGGTCCACCACGGCTTCATTGACGTATTTCCGTCACGGATATGACGTAGTAAAGTATAAACTAAAAGATGGCAAAGAAAAAAAAGTCACAGTTTCACCGCAAGGGTGAAGCAGTGAATGCGATAGCAACAAATAGTAATGTTATACGAAGTGAGGCTGGCAGCTAAGTCTTTTGGATCCGATCTCACGCAACTCTAGAAAACGCCTGTTTAAGAGAATTCTCTTCGCGTTGAGAGCGCAGCACGTAGAAGGGTACACCGGCCGCCCGCTGTCGGCTGCCGAGATGGGGAGATAACGCGCGCGCCCGCGACGACCGCGGTCGTAAAATCGAAGGTCGCGCGAGGGACCCCCCACCCCCCCCCTCGCGTCTTTTCACGCTCGCGAACGACGGGCGGGACCGGTAGAACAGTTGGGGGGGATCTTATCGCATGCGCCTCGGAGCGACGGAGATGCCGGCTCGTTTGATCGCCGCTTCAGCCGCCTTCACCGCTCCTGCTCGCCCGCTATTACCCGCTGCTAGTACGTACGATGCGCAGGGGTTCTTATCAATTTGGACTTCATACGCGACATGACGGCGACGGCGACGGCAACGGCGACGGCAAAAACCCGTCGAGACTGTCCATATAATTGCTATCGCAATAAAAAGTTCTGTCGCCGGGCGTCGAACATACAACCTCTCGCTCCGCAGCGCGCGGCGCGGAACCACTCGGCCACAGAAGCGTACGTAACTTGGCTTGCTAACGGCAAGCTATTTATATACACCATGTACCGTTGGCGGTCCTCGGAGCTTGTCGACTTCAGCGCGTTTTCGTCATCACTAGCGAGATGGCGCGAAGGTGGCTCGGAGGGTGCGGAGGGCGCGCTCTGAAAGTCGTCGCCCCTCTCACTGCGATACGCGCGCGCCTCCGTGGGGCGTGGCCGCTGGGCCGCGCGCGCTTATCTCGTCATTTGGGCAATGGGGCCGTTGGGGCGCTTTGTACGCCTTGTGCTTCCACCGCATGTTTGCTTCGAATTTACAGTGGTTAAAGAGTGCACGAAGGTCACTTCGCTCGCCGCGAATAAAGTTGTCACTCACTCACTCACTCACTCACTCACTCACTCACTCACTCACCGCAGCGGCCGCGTTTACGAAGGGAGCGCGCTGCTCACACATGAAGTAACAATTGTGAGAGTTGTTCGCGCTCGTCCTGTGTGTACCTGTGCGGTCGTTTTGTGCGTCTTTCTTTGTGTTAAAGCAGCGCGCTTTAGGTGTCGAGCTGGGGCAGTTGTTAGTACTCGCTAGTCCTGTGTACGCTCGTTTCGTGCGTCCTTTCTGCTTGAGGTGCGCGCAGCAAGTTTCGAGCTGGTTGCCGTTCTTCGCGTGACATTGCAATTTGTTGCTGTAGCATTCATTCCTTCGCCCTTGTGGCGAAACAATGCGCAATAAACGCTCAACTGCCTCTGAGAAGACATGTTTCAGTTTCGTATTATACCGATTCCTTTGACAGAGAGATCAGTTATGTTTTTTCTTGTTTTTTTTTTGTTTGTTTTTTGTTATCTCTTTATATCCCTGCGAATTCAAGCAGGGAACGAGAAAATGGCAACGCTGCTTGAGTAACAAGAGAAAGCCCCCGACCGCCGCTTCTGTTAGGTAGTTCCGGCAGTCTGCAGAGACGATAACAAAAAACACGAAATGCCTTCCTTTCGTGACAAGCACAATTGGAAACGTGCCAACAAATGAGCGTGCCGAAAAGAGATTTGTGTTGTCAGTTTCCGTGAACGTGAAGAATTTGCCAAGCGCCGCCGGTCATTGTTTTTATAGGAAGAGAGAACGGCGCCTCCGCAAGTGGAACTTCAATATGTACAAGAGTTTCCGCACTTGCCTACCTACATTGAGAGATGCCAGGGAAAGGCTAATTCTGCGAGTTAGGGGTAATTTGTCTGCTTGAACATATACAAGATGCCAGAACACATACCGCGTCTGTTTATGTCGTCTGACGTGTACAGGCTCGTCCAGGTGTGTACAGGCAAAGGGCTGTTGAAGCGACAATAAGTGCGAGCACTGCGTATAGCATTGTGCTGCTGAGCTGAAGGTCTTGGGTTTGATTCCTGCCACGCGGGTGCCACATTTGAGGAAGTACACAATGCAATAAAAATGCTGCAGCTCCACTACTGTGAAACCTGAGGAGGTGCGTAGCGCGGACACCCAGCAATTCCCGTTGCGCTGCTGTTATTGTTTTGTTGCTATTGTAATTGGTGCTACGACTTCTGTTATTGCAATGTGGGTATTATTGTATCGTGCGGTTTTAACATCATGTGATGTGCGGTAATGTGTGATGACGATTAGATGCTGTTATACCGGGGTTGCGTTTTCGCGCACGAGCAAGGCGGTTGGGTCGTTCTGGCGCTATTGACGTTGCGCGGTAGCTGCCTTCTCACGCACCACGGCTGGATTAGTCTGGCAATGTAGACGTTCCACTTGCGCTTGCTTTGCGTCGAGCTTAAGATTGGCTTGCCTGCGCTGACGAGCCGCAGCGGTGCAACGTTCTGCAGCTCTTCAATGAGCCTTCACTTGGCGAGGCACAGGCTGATGTCGCTAGGCTTGTCGCGCTTGTCGAGCAGCGGCTGTTCGCTGAGCCTTGAACTCGGGATTTGAGTGGTGGTGGTGGTTGTGGTTCGAAGAAGGAAAAGGCTCCTAATTTCTGCAGCCCGGTTGAGAGCACGGCGCAGCGCCTGGGATTTCAGTGGCGTGGTGGTGGTGGTGGTTGTGGTTCGAAGAAGGAAAAGGCGCCTAATTTCTGCAGCCCGGTCGGGAGCACGTTTGCCAAACGGCGCGCGCTGATTGGTCGCTTGAGAAGGGCTGGTGAGGAGGAATCACGCGCCTGTCGAGGTAGTAGCGCCCTCTTCTAGCGGCGCCGGAGTCAGCCGCAGCTTTCCGAAACGTTTTTAGCGATTTAAAGTTAATTATACCAATTACTTCTTGGCTATTTCTGTTAATTATATCATTTTCGACTCTGTTCGTTTACTGTAACAAGGCTGCAGCATTGCTAGCCTTGTTTTAGGCCTGTACATCAGATGGATGGACGACAAGCCGGGCCCCAGAAGTGCTACGCGCCTAAAACAGCCAAGTACTTCAATTTATATTTGCGTTCAGGAAATGATGTGATCAAGGTTGATGCTTATTTATCTTGAAGAGGAACAACGGCGTTCCTTCTGGTCAGTTCTTCCTCGTATGAAGTAGAACAACGCAAATCTTCTTTAAAATAAGGTCCATGGCTGTTGATATCTAAAAAGAGAGCGAGTACTTGAAAAAGACACGAAATATTACAGCGTAATGAGGTAGCTCATGCTTACGTCAGTCAGTGTAGGGTCTCGAAGAGGCAAAAAAAAAAAAACATTATGATTGGGAAGCGTTCTGGCAAGCGGTTAGTTGGAATAACAGAGAGCTGAGATTATTGCTATTTTTTATCTGTAGGTGCTGCTATACGAAGGCATAGCTGTTGGTCATGAGTCGAAACCCATCTAGGCAGACGGAGTGTGTGCGAGCGGAAGCCTGCAACGACTGGTCGTAACGGGGTAAGCATTAGCGCAGATAATGATTTGGGACATATATCAACTTTGAGTAATGGTTGCTTTCTAACTGAAAGCACCCTTTGTGTATTGTTTGACACATTAGTACGTATTTACTGAGCTGAGTGAACGGAATAAACCAGGAGATGCAACATTTCCTTACAAATGCGCAATAAGGAAACATACTTCTTTATTCTTGATGCATTGCCATTATTTGCAGTGAAAAAAAAAAAAACGCATGTGTACATTCTATAACAGTAGAAGTAGTGTCGAGACGGTTTTCCAAATACAAACTTGGGCTCTATCTCTTATTTCTAACAGCAGACCTGTTAGGCTTTGCGTTGCGTTCAGTAGTGCCAACAGAAATCATCGTCATCATGAACCGGCACGCTCTCTCTTCATCCTCATCTTCCTCTCGTCCTCTTCTTCTGCTTCCCTCCCTCAACACGTGCGCCGGACAGATCGGTGCACGTAATGTGGGCAAGGAACTCTGACGACTGAACGGGTACAAAGAGAGAGAAAGAAAGAGAGAGAAAGAGAGAGTTATTTTAACAGTGGAGCTGTTTCAATCGGAAGTTAGGTCATGAGATGCGAACAAAACCTGCATCTAGCCATGACGTCACCTCACATTGTCGCAATAAGCTTAGCGAAGCTAATTAAGCCAAGCCATAATAAAGCTGATGAAGCCAAGCCATGCTAAGGTCAAGGTAATTAAGCAAAACCTTGCTAATTAAGCCAATTCATGCTGAGAGCTATTTAACTGGATCAAGATCAATTAAGCCACCTAGTTAAGTAGACTAATTCAGGCAAAGCATGCTTACATCAAGAATAATTACCCCACCCAAATTAAGCCTAGAAAGTCAAGAGTATATATCTCAAGTCAAATTAAGGTAGGGCTAATTATTCAAGTCTAATTAAGGCATGTTTGATTAAGCTAATCTTAATCATGCAAACATTAATTAATTATAATATAATAATTATTGGGTTTTAAGGTCCTAAAATCACCATATTAGGGATCCGGAAATTTCGACCACCCAGGGTTCATTAACGTGCACGTAAATGTAAGTAGACCGGTCTGTAGCGTTATAATCATATCGTTCTTTCGCAACGCAAAACCCCAACCCTTATTATTGTCATTGACCTAATTGTCTGTAGTAGTCATTTGTTTGTGTTTAACAACGAAACGAGCCCATCGAAAAAATTCGGCAGATCCCACGCCTTGTGGGAATCGGTTTCATGCTAAGCAGTCGAGTAATTGTCTATGCTGCATGTTTTGGCTTTGAGCCAAGCGTTACGAGGTGGCTCCACGTGTTTTGTAAGTGAAGTAGTTGTGCGCACGTCGTGGGCTTACCAGGAACGTCGACTATAGAAGCGTTTAAAGGGTAACTTATGCTCTGACGTCAGCGTTCCCGTTAGACCACAGACGTCAGTATTATCGAAAGGAAGCGCACTTTATGGTGCGAGAATAAGATTATCATTCGTAACTTTCGTTACCGTATTCCTCCGGGGTCGAGCAACAGTTGAACATAGCTAGCTGAATCAAGGAATGCAAATGTAGGCCTAATGTTTATTAGACTGCTATAAAAGCGGAGTCAACACTGGAACCACAACATGCGTTAAACTGCGTTCAGACTGCTGTCGCATCTGTCATTAGTGTCTCCTCGCGTAACTTCTGTATCGTATGTTTCTTAAAAATGTTGTAACGTATGTTTCTTAAAAACAGTTTCTTAAAAATGCTGCAAGTGAAATGCACTGCGGGCGAAAGGTTCAATTGAAGAGTTTTTTAAGCGTTGTTAGAGCCTGCTAATATATTCCGGAGAGAGTGAGGAGGAACTCTTTATTAGTTAATCACTTACCTTGTAATTTAAATAACAGCGGCAAATAGAGGCATAAATAACCCGCGTATGCAAACGAACGTACCAAGAATTCCAACTACCCAATTGTGAAAGAAAATAAAAAATATCCTTTGAAATGCAAGGAATGCCCAGCTCTTCCGCACTGAAATAAAAAAGCGGCTCATTAAGATAGGTAACTCGTTGTTTCTATAAAGAAAACATTAATACGAGCAACAAATAATTACGAAGTGGCAGAGAGATTTAGTAAAGTATTTGCAAGTTTTATTTTGGTAAAGAAAAGTATGTTCACAACCTGTCCTTACTTCAAATTTTGATTTGTTGCGCTACATTCATCACCTTCCTTTTGGGCCACAGATTTTATGCAAACTGTTGTCCCAGGTTGGGGGACCCCGTCAGGCGTTGTTGCCTTTTGCCCTAAGTGCATTATTGGGCACTTGAATAAAACTCCCACCCCAACTTCAACTCTAACTTAAAGGCTTAAGGCTGGCAGTGCGCGAAAACACAGGCTCCAACCAGCGTGCGATACGAAGAACAGTTTGGTTGAACTTTTTACAGCCCTGCGAGGCAGTGCTTTCTCCCCAATCTCCTAAAATCCAGCATGCATGCATTCATGAAGCGTTGCCATAACAGCGTAATCTCGTGACCGGTGGACACTATCAGTAATGCACAAAGCTGAGCGTCGGGTTAAAGACTCTTCACCCGCGTCGTTACCACGTAGCGTGCGCGCACATTATTTTGCAGCTCTTACCCGAGAATATTAATTCTCGCAAAGCATGTGTCCCCACTTCTATATTACTGTTGTAAGACGAGCGCACAAAAACGCGGTTAGGTTTAGTTGGGAGCTGACTGCAAATTAATGGAAATTGCCTGCAGAAGCTTGGGAGAAAAGCGAAGAGAAAAAGGAGGGTTGAAGAGGCTAACTAAGGCTTGTTTGGTTTAGTTTAACCCTACTCTAGAAAAGACGTGGTGTGTGGACTGAGCCGAATAATTCAAATCATTCGTGCACTGCAAAAAAAGCTGCAGCCAGTTCACAGTAGGTACTTTCGGTGTTTCACCCTTAGGTATTGTAGCAAAGGGCAGATGGCACTCTTCGCTATTAATATGTGACTGCTGCCCAATGATCTATGAACACTTTACTAGTCGACAGTTTCGCCTTTATGCTGGGTCGTCGGGGTTCCTAAAAGTTGCTCAAAAAGGACGATAAAAGCACGCTAGTCTCCACAAGCGGAGTTGAATTACGGAATTCCACGGAAAGAATTTAAAGGAAGCCGCCGAATTAAAAATCGGAAAGTTCACCCAGAGCAGCTTCCCCTTCGGGAAATATAAGCCAATGCGAAGCGTTCCGCTAGGTTTAGTCACGAAAGATCAACGTTAGATGCTCATTAAAGAGAAAGCACTCAGTCACATTGAAAACAGAACGTAAAGCCAAGACAGGAGATTGTCGCATGCGCTTCTTCATTTATATTTATATAACCAACTCGTCACACGCGTAACCACTACCTTGGGCAGGTTTCGCTGGAATGTCTCGGTACATTCCCGATTATTTCAGAATATTCCGAAGCGAGTCCACCCGCAACGCGAACAAACATGAGTTCATCTTTCGGCTAACACAAGCATAAGCGATAACACTGCAAGCTTCGATAAGGGATGTATAAAAGCCGAAGCATTGCACAGACGACCAGATTATTCGCTTGCCAGCGACAGCGCGCTCCGATATCGTTGCAGCTTGAGTGTCAATATTTTCCATGCCCTTCGGCCAATAAGGAGTTTGATCTTTACCTAGCTGCGATTGTTTTCTTCCCCGTCACAACCATACGACAATATCTACCACAAAAAGACAAACTGGGGGGCAGTTTGTAGACTTAGAATTGACTAAAAAAAAATAGAAAGACATAAAAACACGTCGTGAAAGATAGACTTGACGAACCGGGCTACTTTCAAGTGGCGTTTACTGCATGAGAAGTTGCAAACACTTAATCAAAGCAGAGTTTATTCCACGAAAGGCAAAAATGTAAAGCTTGCACCAAGTTATAGGGAGCCTGCGGCTACGTCGTAAAAGGAAAATCGTTGAGAACACAAGACAAAGGACTCCCAATGAAGGGCCATTTGGATGGCTTAAAAACTTTTTTAAAAAAAATGACTTAAAATACACTGAAGCTCGAGGAATCATGAGCACCAAGAAAACTTCCTACCGAAAATAAGCGTACCAAGAACAAGATTTGAAAAGAGCACAAGCGCCTTGTCACCAAAAATATGAATAAGTTTCCTAAACGTAAAGAACGACAAAAAAAAAAGACATATGACAAAAAAGACGGCGCCGCCAGATCCACTTTCACTAATCCGATTAGCGCGCTATGTGCGCCGAAGTTTTTTCCGAGCGAGACTCCGTTATACGGGGCGCTTTCGTTTGTTGCAAGTTCCTGCGTAAACATAACGGAACTTAACCTAACAAATATATAACTAGACTTAGAACTACATAGAGCCGAGCTACAGCTTGTAGGGTGTAATCGCCCAGCAAAGTTTGTCACCTGATTTGTCACCTGATTTGTCACCTGATTTTGTCATTTGAAATACATTTCCCGTATCTCATATATCGGTCATTTCTGAAAGGTATTTGGTGGCGTGATTCTAACAACATATTTATACCTATCTCCAAAATGACTAAAATCTGGACGCCGATTCTGAAATATAGACTTTTCTTTCACGGCTATGTATGAACGCATGGTGGACGCATGGGGTGTCTGACAAGAAAATGCTTTAGACCTGTCATGCCTATGTAGCTTAAGGAAGTACTTATAAAGAAAAAAAATCGGACGAAGGCAGCCGTGTGCGGGCCGCGGGCCGCGTGTTTGAGACCCCTGCGAGAGATACATGATACTGCCGCAACAACGTTGGAATGTGCAGGAATAACATAGGTCCATTAAACAAGGCCTCGGGCAAAGTATATTTGCTTACGAAATGCCTGGCTTGAAAAAAGACAATTACGAATTCGGTGCCATGTGATTGATGTCCCTTTACATCGAACCATATGAGTAAGCGTCGAAAAGCTTATTCGCGCCAGGTATTACCAAACTAGGAACAAACCCTGAAAATAGATCGAGATCTCTTCGTCCTCCTCCTGTCAGTCGTATAGTAGTCCAATGACCACCTTCTATACCAGTGCAACATCGTAACCATTACCAGTACACCATTATAATATGGAAAAAAAAACAAGAGAGCGCGGTGCAAAACATGCATAACATACACTGCTGAAAACTGCACGGAGAAACGCTCAAAGAGGAGTTTTATAGATGGCATTGAAGACCGGCGCGACGTTCGGGAACGACAGAAATGAAGGCAAGAGCTGGACACCTATGTTTATTGTGCAGAAGTCCGCAGATACATCCTAAATTTGCTCCAGGGGTGGAAGTTAAAAGCAACGACTGGCGACGCCTTCACAATTCGCAAGGCAGATGTACTCCCCTGCTAGCGTAAGCAGTGCGAGAAACTTTAGGGTGTCAGGATATGTGATGCAACAGCGCATAATTTGATTTTTGCTCAATGACATGTGAAGAAACAAGCTGCAAAATATGCCACAAAGAACTGCTAGAGTGTATAGTATACTAGCAGCGGTGGGATAGATGAAAAGAATGCTATGACAAATAATTTTTCTTCGTTTCGGCTGCTTATACGTATATCTAAAAGTACACGTGGTGCGCTCGGTTCACTATAATTTTTGTCTATGTTAGTGCAGTTACAAGAACGTAACGAATTTTGCTTTCCTTCTCTATTTCTCATGCTGTGGCAAGGGGCTACTATGCTGAAGACAGGCGCTTCATATCATGAAGGGTGCACGATTGGCTTTGTCGTTAGAGCATGCTTTAAATTTTAATTCACCGCAATGTAAACGAAGGGAAGAGAGCGTTCTGTTCCTTGTGTCCTCTGGTTTTATTGCGCGATGTATTGAAACTGAACTCATGCTGCAAATCACTTTCCTTGATACAATATCTGCGGCGAAACGCTCTTGATGATCCCCATCGTTGACGTTTCGGTACCCAGAACGGGAGCCTTCTTCACAACGATTGTGAACAAGGCTCTCATTGTGGGTCCCGCAACGTCAACGCATTTTTACTCCCTTATGGTCGGTATCCTCGTCTTTTTATTCAATGATTCTTCCGCACCAGACGGGTGTCCGTCCAAGCCATGATTGCATCCCCATAGTGTTTGCAGAAAAAGTTAGTACAGTGTACCACTGCCAGAAAACATTCATTGCATCAAGTATATCAGCTCAGCTGTTTTCACCATGAGCCACTTTTTACAATAAATAACCATAGGTTAAAGTAGGAAAGAATTGTAAACTTAAGGGCTCGTTTGCTTTGTTAAACACAGTATTAATGAGAACTAACAGACAAAGATGCCAAGGAAAGTATAGGGGAAGCTATTAGAAGTCTCGTTCTGGCAGACTTGATGCCTTCAGGTGGTATGCGAGGGATTACTAGTCAGCTGCCCTCTTGTAATAAAATCACGTACTACGTGACGCCTACAGGCAAAAAAGTGTTCCACACTCGCCGTAATGGCAACAGGCGGCGCTGACTGACGCTCCCACGTTTAAGTACACATATATGCCCTATAAAGTGGACGGAGGGATGACCGCCACCGTAGCTCAGTGGTAGAGCATCGGACGCGTTATTCGAAGGTCGCAGGTTCGGTCCCTGCCGGTGGCAAGTTATCTTTTCGTCCACTTTCCTTTCTTCACATTTACATTCGAATTACTTCTAAAAGCTTCCCCTATACTTTCCTTGGCATCTTTGTCTGCTAGTTCTCATTAATACATAGGTTAAAGTATAATTTTTAGCGAAGCATTTTTTTAAAAAAATCACCACCTAAGCACTCCGTACAAATGGTTAACCAGCGAAGCTGAAATGTGCGGCCCCAGTGTTTAGCAGTGGGTTCAACCCGACGCTGCACTGAAGCCTTCCACAACTATCGTTGCCAGGTTGTGGTCGAACCACAGGCGATCACAGACGTCGCAGCCGAAGCCAAAGTGCCGCTGGAGAAACTCTCGTCCAAAGCGGGCGTTCGCCCCGGCGAACGCGCTCCCGCAATCACGTCGACGGCCCGCAACGTCGTTTCTTTGGCGCGCCAGAGGGAGCGCCGTGGCTGCAAGCGTTTGACCTTGCAAGCGTCGTACCCAAGCTAGCGCGCCAATGGCGCGCTAGCTTGGGTACGACGCTCAGAACGACGTAACTGATAGCACAGCCAATGGAGACCGCTCGTGACACAGATGCCGAACGGGTTTTCGTTTCTCCTAGCCATATACAGCTTTCGCTGTAATAATAATAATAATGCCTTTTATTATATGTCACTTAAAACACCTTGTCGATTTCGTGTTCGGGCGACACCACATTGATTATTGGCTCGGGCCTCGGTCGGGCCCGATCTGCGGTCGGGCCGGGCCGGGCCGGGTAGGCGAATTTTTTCCTCGGGTACGGGCCGGGCCCGGGTCTCGCTTTGAATCACCGGGCCGGGCTCGGGCGGGTAAGTTTAAACAACTTCCGGGCCCGGGCCGAAAATCCCGGCCCGTGCAGTGCTCTAGTCACCACAGGTCTTGCAGGACAGGCCCAGATGGCGTCGTGGAGAGTCTGATCTTGTCGAGCCATGCTGTTGTGCGCGCTGAACCCGTCCGAATGCGATGTAACAGAGAAGTCTGGTGTGGTGATATGGGTGTCCGGTACAAACTGTGTATGCGGAATAGCTCATAGGCCACCGGTTGGCGCATGGTTGCGTCGCGCGCGACTTCTTGGTAGCCTGCTCACGCTTCGCTTTAAAAGGGACATTAGTTCAATATAATCTGAAAAGACGAAGCTGGGCGGGGCAATTGTCTGCAAATTTCACAAGGCTACACCCACCGGCAACCTGCATCCCCATCATCATCATCACACGCATAGATAGATAGATAGATAGATAGATAGATAGATAGATAGATAGATAGATAGATAGATAGATAGATAGATAGATAGATAGATAGATAGATAGATAGATAGATAGATAGATAGATAGATAGATAGATAGATAGATAGATAGATAGATAGATAGATAGATAGATAGATAGATAGATAGATAGATAGATAGATAGATAGATAGATAGATAGATAGATAGATAGATAGATAGATAGATAGATAGATAGATAGATAGATAGATAGATAGATAGATAGATAGATAGATAGATAGATAGATAGATAGTCTTCCTTTACAAGAACTGAGTATTGCATGAATGCATCGCAAGAGAAACGAGAATTTTCTCAGGCTGTTACGTCAAGCCTGCCTGGAAGCACGGATTCCTGTTTGCAGACATCAAACAAATGGTTCTCAGTCGGCGTGCTCACAGAGCACAAAGCAATACTAGAAATAGAAGCTTGCAATCATTCAGTGCAACCAGGTGAAAGACAGCACCGCTAACTCGATCGTCACTTCCCGAAACTACTTGAGGGTAAATTGCTTCCTTCGTGAGGTCACGAGCGTGCCCCCCCTATGAACGCCTATACCTTACCAGCAGTTTTCATTCTACAGAAAATGTACAAAAATTGGCTGATGTGTCTTCCTATATATATGCGCACAAGTTAGCAGCGCGCAAAATATGTTGCGTGAAGTTGCTGCATATATAATGAAACGCTACGCTGCGCCCTGCAACTGCAAAATCAGAAGGATTGTGAGGACAGTCTTCATTAGGATCAACGCGATTACTCTGTTAACACGTGGGTGGAATCGTGTTTTTAATGCTTCACTGAAAATGACTAGGTAAATATTTTTATGGATCCCATTGCATTGCATACGGGGCTCACCAAACCGGATGCTGGTATGGTTCATTGCTCTGCCTTTTTCCTTCTATGCAATCTATTTATTTCCCTTGCTCATTCACCGAGGAAAAAAGTAAGCACCAATCGCTTTTCTGTTTACCCTCTCTGCCTCCTGCCTTGCCGTTTCCTTACTTCATTTTCTTTTTTTTCTTTCTCTATCCTTTTGTCTAAATTATCTTCCTCTTTTCCCAAGCTTTCTTTCCTTCTCTTTCTTTGCTCCGTTTCCTCTCTTTTCTCCGTTTTTCCTCGCTTCCTTTGCTCCCTAACTTTTTCTCCTTTTCTCCCTTCCTTTTTTCTTTTGTTCATTCCTCTCGTAGTCACCCCCTCTCTCTTGCTACTTACCTTGTAAGAGCCCCGCCACGGTGGTCTAGTGGTTATGGCGCTCGACTGCTGACCCGAAGGTCGCGGGATCGAATCCCGGCCGCGGCGGCTGCATTTTCGATGGAGGCGAAAATGTTTGAGGCCCGTGTACTTAGATTTAGGTGCACGTTAAAGAACCCCAGGTGGTCAAAATTTCCGGAGCCCTCCACTACGGCGTCTCTCATAATCATATGGTGGTTTGGGCACGTTAAACCCCAGATATTATTATTATTATTACTTACCTTGTAAGAGTGTGAATCGCTTCAAAAAATGTGTTACACAGAGGCTCACGGAATTGCCAACTGTAATAAATTTACCACGACAATAAGTTTAATAAATTCCTTTTATCGCCTTTGTTAGGTGGTCAGAAGGGAAATTCCTGCCTCTCTGAAAGCTCGAAATGTAAGCTATTTAATTTCTAAAAGACATCATTCTGGAAACGCGGCTCCGTTTCGCAGACGCGATATTCAAGACGCGATAACTGATATGTTTGGTTGGGCGAATCTCATTTATACAGTGTGTCCATTAATGTCATTATGACCCGCGCGTAGCGGGTCATAATGACAATAATACCGATTCGCACTGCTCGGCGTAACGACAAGATTAAAGAGCTCCCGCGCTTGAAAACAAAGAAGAATTGCGTGTAGTCAAGAAGAGTGGCCTCAGCGGCATTGCTCTGCGCTTCAGCGGAATCGCCATCGCCATGAGCTCGTGGTTGTTGCGCTTGACCAAACGCTGCTGACCGCTCCCAGTTCGTCTGCATTTCTGCCAATACACCTGTTAACATACGTTTGGCACTGACGCATCATGCGAGTCAGTATTAAAAAATGGCGCGAGCAAAACTTTTTTCTGCTTTTGCACTAAAGTGCGGGGAGAATGTCGTTAACGATTGATTTCAATAAGCGTGCCTATCATTGTGTTGTTATGACGTATTATAAGACCACTCCTCTCTGTAATACCCGTGGGCCCTGATAGCATGAAAATTAAAAAAAATAGCCACCCGCATTCAAAATGAATGCTCCAATGACAGAGCACTGTGTATCGCCTAATGTGCCTTTCTTTTGTGTCCATCATTCAACTGCATGAAAATTCACGGCAATTTTTAATAGTCTTCTTTCCCCATCTATCGCTGTGAGTGGCCAGTCCTACCCGCAATGCTGGTGTCCAGGCATACAAACGAATAACAAAAAAAGCCAATGATTATGGAAGAGGAAATTTTTATTTAGGAATAGCGGCCAAAGCTATTTTTGGAAGCTTGGGAAATTTTATACAGTTATATTTCTAAGCGTTTGCTTTCTTCATTTTTTTCTTTAAGAATAAAGCCGGAAATAGTTCAACAGCATGCTAGCCGCTTCATTCGATTTGCCCAGCCGAACGGAATCATTTGGTCAAGATAAAGCACAGAACTGCAAATTCTTAGGTTACGCGGCTTACTTCTTAAAAATTCATTCATGCATTCATTAATACTCGCAACCCGTTGCAATTCCATCACAGAAGAGAAAAATACAGTGTCATAATAACACGCACACGATGTTATTAGCCCACTCTCGTCTTTCTGACGAACACACCTCGCTAGAGGGTGAGTGCGCGATGTAGCTGCATGGTGGGTGAGAGCCTGTGCAAGAACCATTGATTCGGCCACCGAGGAGGACACGTGACCCAGCTGATGGGCCGCCATGCCCCGTTGCTAAAAAAAATCACGCCATGTCCACGAAGTGAATGATGATGAGTGGGCGAAGCTCCGGAGGTAATCTGGTAAACCGTCAATCGCCGCAAATTTTGCCCACTCGATCAACATACAAAGACCTGACACACAAACGCGGGGGGTGTGGTGGGATTATATATACAGTATATACACAATGTTCCATTATTTACATATTGATAAAGTATATACACAATGTTTTATTATTTACATATGGGGTAGATGATGATTTTGTTCAAGAGCTCTACGGACCACAAGGAGGGGGTTCCCCTGATTTTGTTTTCCTCATATATGACGTTAAGCTCAGGGGAACATTTGTTGTCGGCGTTGCCGTTTTGCCTTTCGAGGGCGAGAGCGCGTTCACGATCGTTTTCATCCATGGCAGAAAGAAAATGTGTGGTCTGGAACGCGCTTATACTTAATGGTCATCAGCGTCATCGTCATCGTTATCACGTGTAGTGGGTACATTCCACTATACTGGAACCCGCTTATTCTTCATGGTCATCAGGCGTCATCGTCATCTTTATCACGTGGAGTGGGTACATTCCACTACACGTGGCTACCTACTACTACTACTACTACTACTGCTACTACTACTACTACTACTACTACTACTACTACATACTACAGAGGAGGGACAGACCCACACCCTAAGGAGCTTCGCCCCTAAAAGCAAGCGCTAGGCTCGTCGCTTTATGTTGTTGCTTAATTCGAGGCGCACCCCAAACATTTTTGTGGAGCACTTTACATTTATTAGCAGCAATGCATCATAAGTCTCACTGTTTTACGTCAACTCGTCTTTTCTGCCAAGCCCTCTCCGAATATTTATCTGGTCCACGTTGAAAGCATTCGCTGCGGTGCTCACTCTACATCGTAATACTTCCTCTAGACTAGGTATTTTCCCGCTGTGATACATCTGATACTACAGTAGAGGTGTGCACGGGCTCCGGGTAGCCCGAAAGCCCGAGCCCGGCCCGGCCCGCGGGCCGGGTTCGGGTATGCGGAGGTCTTCCCATCTCGGGCCCGGGCCGGGCTCGGGCTACTCGTCTCGGGCATTGGGTGGGCCGGGCAAGGTGCAAAGCCCGCATCAAACCAAATATATAGACGTTGTGCCGGAATTGTTTTCTTTAACGATGAACCCACGGATCACCTTTGTGATTATTTGTCCATGCAGTCATCCTTCTTACCTGCATCAGAGATACTAAACTTCTGAAAGAACAAGGAGTCTAATTATTCCAAGCTTATTATGCTTGCGAAAAAAAAATATTCGCGATTCCGGCTACCAGTGCGAGCAGCGGACGGAACTTCAGTTCGACGGGATATGTGATGCAAGAGCGCCGCACTTCAATGATGTCCGAAACACTGCACAGCTTGTTATTTTTACACAATTTGTAATCTTTGTATACAAACTAACATGTGTCGTTTGCATATGTTTAACTTTGATATGTTGCATAAAATTCCAGATAATAAAAAAGTGATATCTTGTGTCCGCAGCAAACTTTCATGGTGTCGGGCGGGACCGGGCCCGGGTTTGTATTTTTGTACGTCGGGCCGGGCCGGACGGGCTCGAAGCCCTTTAGGGTCGGGCTCGGGCGGGCCTTCGACGCAGTCAGTGGGCCCGGGCCGGGCTCGGGCTTGAAAATTAGGCCCGTGCACACCTCTATACTACAGTAAAGTCAATTGGAAGTATATCAGTACTCGAAAATTATTTATTAAAACAAAATTCTGAACGGTTTCGACAAATCAGGTGCTCACGTCATTCCAGTGTCACGACCTGAAGAGCACCTTAAACTTGCCTGACCTTTCGTTGAGCCGAAAGTCATCTCACCTTAATCTTTTTCACAAACTCTATCATTATAACAGCTATATGAAGCCCTGTTTCATCCACCTCGTCTGATATCGCCAAGGACGGATCATGGCTATAAGGCAGGCCTATCATTCTGTCGCACCAGATTGGGCAATGACTCCTTTGTTCCTAGGACAAGCGCGGCCTGCAACCACCTTCACGCCTTCATCTCCAGCATAGCATATGAACAAGCTTTCAGAATTCCCGTACAAGATGTCTCGTAACTTTTTTTTTATTGAACATGCAACTATTGTTTTCGCACTGCTTTCTTTAGAGCCTTCGGGCCCTGAAAGTATTTCTATCAAATAAATAAAAAGCCGCGATGTAATAATGGTATATGTTATGATGTTTGACTGTAAATATAAATAACAATTTTCACCCCCTGACTAGCTTTTGATTGCACTCAATGCAGGTCAGGTGAGGTCTATAGCATTGCGCCCCCCATAGGAATATGGCCGCCGCTGCCGGTATCGAACCAGCGAACTCGTGAACGCCACGGACACTAAACTACACCGCCAAACTACACACACACAAGAATGTTATTGCGCCTTTGGATTGCCTAATAACTTTCCATGTAATGATACACGTACAGATTTTATAATAATAATAATAATAATAATATCTGGGGTTTAACGTCCCAAAACCACGATATGATTATGAGAGACGCCGTAGTGGAGGGCTCCGGAAATTTGGACCATCTGGTGTTCTTTAACGTGCACTGACATCGCACAGTACACGGGCCTCTACCATTTCGCCTCCATCGAAATGCGACCGCCGCGGCAGGGATCGAACCCGCGACCTTCGGGTCAGCAGCCGAGCACCGTAGCCACTGTTCCACCGAGGCGGACTACGTACAGATTTTGTCGATATGTTATCAGTTCGACGTCGACTGCTCTCAAACTATGACAGTAACACCAATGCCTAATCACATTAACATCGGCAATCACCGAGAGATGAGTTAATTCTGCCGGAATTATCTTTTTCTCATTTCATCGCGTTGTTATTCCTGGTTTAGTAACAGTTTGTGCTGCACTAATGAATACTCTCGAGGCAATGATGTGATTACGCTGTCTGTGCAAGTCCCGCGGACATAAGAGAGCGCCGCTGATTGCCCTTTAGAAAGCGCATAACTTGTCTCCCGGGCATTTCGGAGGACAATAAAGCGAGAATCGTGGCAAAGGAACTGTATTCTTAAGATTACACGAAAGCAGACAAAAAAAAAATAAAAAAGAGGCCACCGTCACGAAAGGCAAGTAAACGAAGAAAGCGAACTGACATTTAGACCGAACAATGCCCTTTTCGGAAACTTCTTTCTTCTCCTTTTTCTTCTGTTTTAGTACCTGAAGACGACGTTTTCTGTTTCCTGCGCGCTGCTCGTGATTGCTAGTTGCTCAGAGGTTCTCAGATCTTGGCGGTCTTTGACGTCGATAGGTCCTTAGACTTACCTTGCATCCCTAATTGCAGTAACAACTGTCGTTCGCTTTCGAGAGCACTTTTTTTCTCGTTGTTACCAGGATCTAAAATGACCAATAAGCACAATACGGGGACGATACGAACAACAGTACTAATGCGAAATTCTTTGCGCTGAGGGCTCAGGCGTTTCTCTTAACTTAACGATGTCGGTATACGTTTGCTTTACTGGTCGCCTGTGAGTGACCCGTGGCAAAACGACTTTCGTGTATGACAAAAAGAAAAAAAAGGGGGGCGGGCATACAGTATATTTTTCATTACACATTGGTAACATCTGCATCAGGACTATATGCTATCTACGGAACCGTGAGGATATCTGCAGAATAGATTATCGTTAAGACAACGGACCATTTGTACGAATAGTAAATCATCAAACCAGCCTTTGAAGTATTAATGAATGCGTAGTAGCGTAAACAGTGGTGTGAAAGGTCGCGGTATTGTCGAAGCAGTTGAGGGTGCGTTAGCGCAAACCAAAATACAGTGTTTGACTGAGTGGCTTATCGCACGATCTTTGTGTCATTCAGGAGGCTGTTGAACTCCCCAAAAATGCTCTGAACTGAGAAACGTAGCTTCTCATTTGTATATCCAGAACGAGCACTTAATATTAAAAATAGGAACAGCACGTATGGAAGTGTACATAGCACTTCATGTGGAGGTATGCCACCCTTTTCAGATATACGGATCATGGGAATAAGCAAAATCAAAGCAGCCTGTGAAATTTCGGAACTCTTTCTCATTTAAAAGATATGTAAACATTGTGTATATAACAGGCCGATTAGTGTGTACGAATCGGCAATCCGTTGCCTGGAAAATGCTTGTTAGTATGGTTATAGTTTGGTGAAACCACACGAACGTTACGCACTTGTTCCTTCGGAAAGTGGATTTCAATGCCACTTGCCTTTAAGAAATAAAAAGTTGAAAGTTAGCGCCAGTTCTGTGTATGTCTTCTTGTGTGCTGATGCTTTTGGCGTTGAAGTCTACTATTGATACCAGAAAAAAAACTATCTCCTTGTCGAATCCTTTATTCCTCACGATGTTCCTTCTTCAGAACTTCTCATCTAAAATAATAAATTCTGGGGTATTACATGCCTAAACCACGATATGATTATGGGACACGCCGTAGCTGAGGGCTCCGGAATATTAGATCATCTGGTGTTCTCTTGCGTGTACTGACATGGCACAGTACACGGGAACGCTAGCGTTTCGCCTCCATTGGAGGGTGACAGCCACGGCCGGGGCCGAACCTGTGACTTTTGGGTCCTCAGACGGGCATCATAACCACTGTAGTACCGCAGCGGTCGCACTTCTAATCTCTTCGAGCGTTCCCCATGGCCTCAACTTCGTTCTTGCTTGGACCTGCGTACTAAATTGGCTTGCGCCATTGTTTCCGATTAGCAAAAGGTTCATTACGTTTGAATTCAGTGCTACATTTAATTTTTTGTCTGTCATTAACAGTTGGAACATTCAAAAATGTGGTTCGTCACCGTAGATAGAGGCGGGTCTTCCTATGTCGTGGTACCATGACACGCATGGTGCGTGGTACCATGTCTGAAAAACAAGATTTTCTGTCAGATCTCCCCTTCATTGCTGTTTCTTCAAGCGTGAGCGTTCTGAAAAGTATGTAATCACTTTCGCAGGAATCACGATCGGTGCGAGCGGTGCTCAATTAGCGAAATGCGGGCAAGAGTTACTTCAAATTTTTCGTTTGCAGCAATGCAATGTCCCATGCGGAACGCTCCGAAAAGTAGGAACGCGAAATCTCATTACCTTCTTCGGCGAGGCGGAAAAACAGATTTCCTGGAGAAGCTCTCCCGCTGGCGTCCGTCAGCAATTATACAAAAGACCTTAACGCTTCTTAGTTGCTGCTAGCAATTCGATAATTCCAGCCATTAACCGCATACACAAGCGGGCAGCTGTACTGGAAGTGTGCTTTCTGTGGCAGATATACGTATACTCATTTTCCTTGAGTGAATGTGAGTGGCCGAGTCCGCTTGGCTTTCTCCGCGAAAGCTGCATCTTCGGAGACTAGTATCTGCATTGCGACTTCAGTTGCGTTACGTTCTCGGACCTCACATTTACTAATAATAATTGTAGGGGTTTTACATCCCAAAACCACGATATGATTATGAAAGACGCCAAGGTGGATGGTTCCGGAAATTTTGACCACCAGGGGCTCTTTAACGTGGGCCCCAATCTAAGCCCTCGGTCCTATAGCATGTTGCCTACACCGAAATGCGGCCGCCGCAGCCGGGATTCGATCACGGTACTCAGGGGTTTGTAGCCAAGCACCGTAATCACTCAGCCACCGCTGCGGTCGTTGCACATCTACTGATCTAACTGAAGGATACCGCCCAAAGGATACTAATCTTCTATTCTGTAAATCGCTAACCCAACCTGTTGTTGGCTGTGCATGTAATCGCGGAGGCCCCGACTATTTCATACATGACTATGCCACACGTGGTTTTACCTGCGTGACTCCAAGCGACATTAGCGACATTAGACGACAGATGACGGATGACAGCGTACGATAGCCTGGATTCCTACAGCGCCCCGCACTTAGAAGTCGGGGTATAATTCATTGCCATGATCATCAGTCGCGGTATCAACGAAGTCTACAGCAGCGCATGTACGTGTATTGCCTTACAGACGTTAAAGGGACACTAAAGGCAAATATTAAGTCGACGTTGATTGCTGAAATAGCGGTCCAGAAACCTCGTAGTGGTACTTTCGTGCCAAAGAAATGCTTATTTTGAAATAAAATCACGTTTTAGTGGTCCGCATCGCGTAAGCGCACTTCATATCACCCACCTGAAAGCGGTCTTTATAACGTCACTGTTGCCGTGCCCAATGTTGCCCGCCTTTACTACGCGGCCGCCGACACTATAGTAGCAGCAGAGAAAAAGTAGCGGGAGCCACAGCAGCAACAACGGCCATTGAAGCTTGCCGCAATGGATGTTTGTGTTGGCCGGGTTCAACTGGGCCCCGCTATATGGCACCACCTGTCGAGCCTAACCAGGCGAAAACGCAACTTTTGAACCACTCGCGCCATTCCCCATAGTAACGCCCTGGCGGGCGGTTCTTTTTCTATCAATCAAAGAGAAACGGACAAGCAGCATTTTATTACGTGTTGTAATGCATGGAAGGTTCGTTTACCAGTGATTAATTGTAGGCGGACGATGTGACGTCACTGGGATCATTTGCTAGATGTCCCACTCGTAGCGCATGTGGTGTCGTACATTTACCTTAATTTCTCGATTAGTAGAGCACTGCTGTTGATAATATTGCCGTTTTAGACATTCCAAAACATTGATCTTTCACTCTGACGCAAATTGTTATTTGCCTTTAGTGTCCCTTTAAAGACATGTAGTGGGCACTCCGCAAGATCATGAATTATGGCGTATAGTGGGCACTTCGAAACTGTAATTGGGGAAGCCTATCTAGGAGAGTTTAAACGGCTAATATTTTGTGCAATGACATTCCTTTCCTCACGGCATGGTTGAGGTGTCCGCTGAGAAGATCAGCGTGGCACGTCAATGACAATGCGATGCGACGGGGGCCCGATTACGCCAGGGCTGGGCAGTATCGCGATACAAGAGTATCGCGATAGTATTTCAGAGATACTTTTGAGTATCTGTATTTTTTTATGGAGATACATTTGAAAAATGTATTTGTATTTCCTGTAGTGAAATACTTTTGTGATGTATCGATTGTATCGCGATACTATGCAGGTCACGAATATCTCGTTACATTCTTTTTTGCCGGAAATGAGCTGAGTTGGGTCTCCAAAAGGGGAATGAAGGTTCTTTTCTTTTTTGCCAAGACAAGCAAAGGCGCACCACTGGTCGGTGACATAGGAATGGCGGCGATGGTTTTCCCCTCAAGCACAGCATTGCCCATGTGGTAAGGCGAACGACTCCGCTGACGGCAGAATCGCGAAGGAAGTGTTGTTGGCCTCTGCCGACGATAGTCGGCTATCTTTCAAGGCCAGTGCAGCACGCCTAATTTTTTTTTCGGGTTGCAAGCCATTACTTTGTGACCCCAGCGCGGATACCACCTTGAAACAGAGTATTTGCAATGCTTCGCGTGCGTTGGAAGGTGGCTCCCTCATTTTCCACTCCATTTCGTTTCAATACAGTTTGAGTGAGTGTTTTGTTGCAGCGAGACACTCCAGCGGGCAGCGGGGACGCCTTCGCGCGTTCATGGCTCAAGCTACGAGCTCTGCCTCGCGCGTCCCTGAAGCGCTATATGGCAGTGTATGCATCAGCAGAAGTGTAGGTTACCCAATTACTAGAAAGCGCACTTTGCCGTTTCCCTCCTCAAATGACATGACGACGCTTTCCATCAGCGCGTATCGAGTAGTACTATACTCCGTTTCACAAGCTGTTGGCAGTGCAGCCAAAGGTAGAGCTCTCTCGTCCAATCAGGGCTGTGTGAGCACAGCAAATAGTCCCTCACCTATTTTAGCAATCCAGAACTAATTTGCACACTGCAAACGCATAAAGTGACAGTATGGTACGGATTGATGTTTTAAAGCGTCCAAGGTGTTTTAATAATTCGTGAAATTAATTAAAAAAAGCACGCATGGACGCGGCTGAGCGGAGGATTGTTGTGAGGTGGTTGATGCGCCGCTTTTTGGCAACATGGCGTCGCCCGAGTTAATCGTGTGTCTTCAACGCGTCCCACAAACTGTCGCCGGTGAGCCATCCATCGAGTGTGCGCGATTTTCCCAAGCTGGCGAAGTAGATAGCTTTAAACTGAAGCGCTTCGCGTGGAGTGCGAGGAAAGTGCAAGCGTGGATTCACTCAACAAGAGGACGGAAAAACCTATCCAGGTGAACGAGCGAACGCTCTATCCGTGGAAAGCGCTGGCGGGGAACGCGGGCAGAGTCCTACCACCGAACAAGCGTTCTTATCGGAAAGGCCGTGATTGGGTGAAGAAGCTGGACGATTTTGACCTGAGCGTCTTTCGATGGGTGGTGTACGTCTTTTTTGAGAGAGGTGAAATTCCAACTATCGCCAAGGTCGTGGAGCGTTTCGAAGAGGATGAGACGCTACCGACCATGTCCACAACGCCGATGCAGAGGATTCTGAAGCGGCTTGGCTTCAAGTACAAGGAACGCTCTCGGAACGCATTTCTCATAGAAGCGACGCACATTTTGCAACGTCGCCGCCGGTTTCTGCGGAGCTGCGACGCCAAATACAAGTTGTGATGAGGACGATAAGATGTGAACACTTCTAACGGTCTCATGGCAATCATTAGGGAGTTTTCGAATAGCGTACGCAAAGCTTTGCGTTTGCCGCTACTGCGCATGCGTCATACGCTAACCTCTTGCAGGGGCCCCGTTAAGTGACGGAAATAGCGGGCGACCGCGAGGACCGCAAAGCTTTGCGTACGCTATTCGAAAACTCCCTATTACGTGGTGCGTACAGGACGGGATCAACGTAAGTGCGTCCGCATCAAACGTTGCTACAGTCGCAAAACACCAGCACGCATTGTACATCAATGAACATTGAACTACTTTTGTAAAGAGACGTCTCACGTTCATGTTATACCGATTCCTATGACGGAGGGCTCAACAACGTTTTTCGTACTTTGATTGCAAGCAAGCCAGTGCTGAGGTAATAAATTTATTCTACACTTGCTTTGAAGGAATCAATTATCAGAGCATTTGACGGAGTTATTACTATCAGAGCTCATTATCATAAGTTCCAAGCACGACGTAATTTATGCTCCGAATCAAAAGAATGGCGAAAATGCGCAAGGATTTGACGTGTTCTCGTATTACACCTTAAAATTTTAGCTGGCTCTTCATAAACAAACATCACAAACAAATATTATCCTCAGTAGGCTCAATTATACAGTGGCACACTGCATCTACGAAAACGACTGTAGAGAAGAAGTCAAATAAAGTCAATTGAATGTATTAAATTATCCCTCGGGGGGACTTGCGGGTTTGCTCTTGCGGACTCTGATCATTGAATTCCCACGAATGCGCCGCACGGAGTTACAGGTTTCATTAGCTCGCCGATCTTTCGCGGGCGCGCGAATGAAAAGTTGTGAGAGAGGAAGATTACGAATACGGCTGCGAGATCTGTCACTTTATTTTATTTTTATTTTGAAGCTGCCCTCATCGTCGTGTTTTTCTTCACAAGAATGAGCCGAATTGCGCTCCAGACATGAAAGGTCCGCTGTTCTGACCGCGCGCGACGCATGCGCAAGCCGCTGGAATCCAGTTTTATTAGCTCTCGGGCACGCAGGTGGGCTGCTTAGGAGCAAGAGATCTTTGTTTCGTTTTTTTTTCTTTCTTCTTGTTTTTTTTTGTTTTTTTTTTTAATTCAAAATACTGCAACTCACCCACTCATTTTCTTCCCCTTATCTTCCATCTGGAAGTGCAGAACGAGGCAGAATCACTCGAAATCTGTAATTTAAATCAGCCAGGCCGGAGCCTAAATCAATTCAGCAGACTTTGAAGTTGCTGTTACCTTCTTTTCCTTTTTTTTTTTTGTCGCTATTTCCCGGAACGGTGTTACTATTACGACCCCAAACGCAAATATAGCCAGAATTGTCGTCTAACAAAGCAAAAAGACGTGGAAGGGGAGAGCAGAATGAGAGAAAACGTTTTCTTGGTTTCTCTTCTTCGGCTCATTTTCTACCACGGAAAATTTCATTTACACACAAGGTTGCATTATAGCGAAAGCCTACAATTACGTTCGGAAAGCGCTGTTTCACGTGAACTACAAAAAAAACGCATCTGCATATAACTTCCTCCGGTAGCTTAGTGTGTCAAGGTTACAGAATCATGGCGCCCATATGCAAATAGAAAGCAGCACGAGACTACTCCTATTCCGCTGTTGACATTATGAACTGAAACTTGTACATCGCGAGCACACTTGGCCTAAATAAAATCATGATAACAAGCCCTCTTTGGAAATTTCCTCGGTTCTTGGCTAACTTTCCTTCACGTCTATTTGTCACCCCACTGCCTTCAAAACCAAGGAAATGCCAGGCTCGCGTGAAACATGCAGCGCAGTCACACCGTAAGTGCGAGGAGTGGCCTTCTAAGAGCGCGTAGTAAACTTTTTAGGGCGCCTAGTGCAAGTACAGGGCACAGAGTGCAGAGATTTAATTTCTGCACATATATAGAAATACGGTCATATGTGCCTTTTTTGACGCTAAGAGTGCAAGAACGTGCAGTTGAGCGCTACGAAACTTTGTTGTTTATAGCCGCAAAGTCCAGACAAGACGATGTCAAAACCCTGACATTCAAGAATAATGGCATATTGTGCACTTCTTTCGGAGTTGTGAAACTGCCATTGCTATGCGGGCCATGAAGGAAGTTACGGCAGCGCCTCTAACGATGACGAAGTGTGGCTTAGCTCTGCGTAAGTGGTGGACAGCTTTTACCCTGTCGGCGTTAAGTTCTACGACGTGTAGAAAACTTTTTTGTTTTAAGGGGTTGCTTTCCCTATTGCAAAAACCAGCGCCCCCAGCGCGTGATACCAGTACGTTTTCTGGCGCTGGATCGCACTGGGAACACTGGTACACGCTGGGATTCACTGGCACTTCGGTGAGCGCACTGGGACAGAGCTGGGTCGCACTGGTAGGGGCGTTGGCTTGGCCGCTGCGACATTGGTGCGTACTGGGAAGCGCTGGAAACGCTGGAATTTTCACTGGAGTGCGCTGGTGCACACTGGAGCCTGCACTGTTTCTTCCAGTGCGGCATGCAAGTTTCTGTAGTGTATGCGGCGGAATGTTTCGGTATCTTTGAATATAGAATGTTTGATTCGATGGTACCAATGGATGCTACCCTAACAGGCAGGCCCGTAGCCAAAAATTTTTTTCGGGGGGGGGGGGGGGGGGGGCAGTTGTTGAAAGCCTTGAAAAACACCGATTTTTATTATTTTTCCTCGGTAAACGCCCCCTTCCATCCGAATTTCGAGGGGAGGCCCGAGCCCCTAGCCCCCCAGCCCCCCCCCCCCCCCCCGGCCAGGGGCCTGCTAACAGGTCCCAAACATTTTCACAACTTCTAGCTTGGCAGAGAAAGAGCATGATAAGCGCAAGACATTATGTGATATATGCGAAATCACCGTCATTTTTATTTTTCCCTTTGGAATGCAGAAAAAATCGCGTTAATAACACAAAGGAGCCAACGCTGATTATTTTGCTTGTTAGCTTGCTTTTTTTTTCTTATTCACGCAGATTCAATAACGGCGTTAATTCTTGCGGAGAACGTAGCAGCGATGAATGCACGTTTTGTGCATGCGCCGCGCATATACCAGTCTGGCATTAGGGATGGGTTGTTGTAATGATTACATTTTGCAGTGTTTATAAGTCTGGAGGCGCCGGTCCTACCAGAAACAGCAAATCGTTACATCGCCGCACAGTTGGCGAGAAGCAGTTGAGCTCTGGCTTCGCAACCCCACCCAACGGAGGCCAGAAAAACAGCTGCCGTTCGATATCACCACACCAGAAACGCATCTCTGGCACTGTTTGCCCTTCCACTTACTTCAGCTGAACTTTAGTTAACCATTAGAAAGGTTCCGAAGCTTGAATGCAGAAACTTCAACCATCGCAACTCAGCTGCGCCGAGACCGGTCCTACCCAGCGAGACTCCCAGCGAGCGTTAGGCCTAGTGTGCCGGCCGTGTCCGTCTACATGTTACCGACGCTTCGCGCTTTAAGTACACGCAATTCTAAAGTGTAAGGATGACTGTAAAGTACAGTTTGGACATTCGTTAACCTAAATCAACCATTTTTCCTTGTGTACGGTGTCTGCACAAGGAGCGATGACCATCGAAGCGACGCGCTTTCAGCAACGCACACAAGCTCAAACCGAAAGCTGCCGGCCGCGCTACCGGTACTTCTCGTGACTCTTATGTAAGAACGCATAATTGTCAGTCGGTAATTTGGTACGCCTTAGTGAACTAACATAGTTATATATTCCTTTAGCGCATTGTATTTGTATTTAGTTGAGCGGTTTCTTAGTTATAGGTATCGATAGAACTGCAAATCTGTACACTGGCACGCCCGCTGTACTGGCGTATCGTCGCTTGCGCGATAACACTACTCAATACTCAATCATGTATGCACCTGTTTATCGAACTAGTCATCATAAAACCTCTGTAAATGTTGGCCAGTAGCAAGAGCGAGAAACGGCTATTAAAAAAATCGGCAGTAACAGCCAGCAAACAGTGCCTGCTCTAGGTGTTTTGATATTTTTCGTAGTTAACATGTGAATTCTTAAAGAAACTTAGCGCTCTTGCCATTATCGGCATGTCATTCGGTACCGGCCGCCGTTCGTTTGTGTCTAATAAAGACGCAGTTGTTATTCGGAAAGGAAGATCGCGTCTATCGCGACTGTGCGACATATAAACATGAAGCCGAACCGTGTGTTTGTTGGTTAAATAGTTGTTTTACGCACAGTTAAGCATGTTCCGGTGTGGCGTAGCGGGTAGAACACTCAGGTTGAAGTCGGGAGGTGGCAAGTTCAAATCCTCCTGGCGGATACTTTTTTTTTTTCAAATGGCTTTTCTTTTTTTTTTTTATTGCGTTGATGCGTTCTATATCACTTCTTTCACTAATATATTTATTTATGGCACATAAACACCGCTATTTCAACGCTGTAGAGCCGTATTGCGCGGGAGTACCAGCGCCTCCCAGTAAAATGCCGCTCCAGCGTCCCAGTATCCAGCGCGATACTGGGCCCATAATCCGGCATGGCACTGGACGCTGGTACCCAGCGGCGCTGGGTTTTGCAATAGGGTTAGTACAACCAAAATAGCACAAACAATTGTTACGTTGCCGGCACCCTATTTGTATAAAATATGGCACCATATTCTATATATATGGGTCATCATGACTTAGTTGTCAAGTACAACACGATGTGTTTTGGTACTGAAGTTTAATTTTAGCTTGCTGACAAATTTAAATGTAAAACTTATGCGAATGCAATCAGACATTGCTTAGAAAAATGAATATGGCGCAAATAAAGACAGACAGAAAGACGAGGCAGACAAAGACAGTGCTGTCCGTCTTTATCTGTGCTATTTTCTTTGTGCTAAAATGCTGGACCACCAAGCCCAACAGTTCGTCCTACTGAAGACATTAGAGAGCGCGCGTAAAATGCATTAAAGAAATTTTTTCCCGCTCTTATACGTGACATACAGCTCTACAATGATGCTTGCAAGGCATCGATGCGTCTACATCGTGGACGCTTTTTCAGATTTTGCATCGCTATTGATAGAAGGATTATCCTCTATGCTATGCAGAGAATACTGCAGCCGACAAGCGCGATTGATATAATGCAGCTAACATTTTGGTCTATCGTACACGGAAATATCATCCCTTCCCTTGACGACACTGCCCAACTAATCCGCGGACAAGACTAGGCCACTTTGGAGCACATAGACATCGTGACCGTAAATACTGTCGCTCTGCGGTGGTTTTAAAGCAGGAACTCTACGAATAGGGGAGTTCTCGGTCTCAAGCGACAAAAGAACGTCAACATTGCTCTTCTTTTTCCTTTCACACTCCGTCAGCGTGATTTTACAAGCAGTAATGACGCTAGAGAGGAACATAACTTTAGGCTTTGTAACAAAATTGAATTTCAAACGTGCAATTGAGCTTAAATTTAATGACGCTGCCATGGGTCATAGCATCCTTCTCCATGGGACAAGGTCTCTGACGTCACGGAGGGAGAGCACCCGCCTTAAATATAGTCTATTGTCGGATACAACTTAAAAAGTCCGGAGGTGCCCCGCCCAGACGACCGAAGCGCGCCAGCCGATAACATCCGGAACCAAAGAAGTAGTCCCACTTGTGCATTCGGCAATGTCCTCCGAAGGCGGAGTCGCACGCCATCGGGCTTATGACGTCAGTGTGAACTGCGCAGCCATTGGCGAAGTCATGCATGTGTGCGCCCTTGAGGAAGAAATGCCGCTACCTGAACCACCTCCTATGGACATGTCCTGGGCTTCAAGCGGCTCGTCGACGCCATCTGCGGCGTGCGGGACTACAGCACAACAGGCCGCCTGACTTGCAGCGATGGATATACGGTCCGAGCCATAGGTCCCTCCTGGACTTCATGGAGGAAGCGCAGCTACACAGTTTTGTGTAATATGTATTGATGCCGTAGGGCGAACTCACGCAATAATAATAAAAAAAAAGAAATGCCACTGACTTGTACAGTTCTATCTGACTACAGGTCATGTTACTCTTTTTTTTTTCGATGCACACGCTATAATGTCGCTTATTTCGCCTCTCCTTGTTCGGAATAACTTAAAACACACACCTCCGAAAGTGGCTACACTCAAAGAAAAAAAAAAGACTGTACGTGTGACTCCTTTCGGAGAGTCCTGACTTGCCACGTATATAACTCTCTTTCAAAGCTCACGTTAATTCTCCTGTGGGTCCCACTACTCTCTGAAGAGAGTACAATGATCTACAAAGAAAGTTGACGGGCCTCCTTACAGAGATTCATATACGTGGCAAGTCAGGATTCTCCGAAAGGAATCAAAGGACTGTTTTTAACGCGATAGCGTTAAAGAGCTCGTTTCGCAGAAATTGCGGCGTCGGCGTCGGCGTCGTTGGTTGTGAGCGAAAAATCATCATCTTGTCCGTGACCGAAAAATCATCATCTTGTCCGTGACCGAAAAATCGAGAAAGATGCAAATAAAATAAATAATAAAAATTTTCGGGTCCGAGTGAGGATCGAACCCGGGTCGTCTGCGTGGCAAGCAGGTGTTCTACCACACAGCCATGCCTCTTTTTTTTTTCTCTTTAATGCATGGAATTATTACTTGCAATTGTTGCGAACTGCGCACATCATAATTTGTCACATAAGAATTGTTTTAACATGCACAACACCTACGTTGTTCCAAACAGTAGGAGGCACTTCAAAAGTCAGGCAAACACACACAAGCGTCCAGAAGTGCAAGCCACTCCGGAACGGGGTCAAAGGTTTCAACAACACTGCGCACTTGAGCAGCTTCTTCTCGGAAGACAGACCTCGTCGATCGTGGTGGCTCGGCGTGTCTCTCAATCATGCGACTTTTCCACAGCGAATAAAGTCCTAATAACATAAACAGATCATATGGCGTATTATTGGTGAGGCTCTTTTTGAAAGGGAGGAACCTAATACCATGAGCTGTGATAGGGAGGTCTTTTCTGATTGTTCTCTTTAGAATGTCCCAAAAATAAAATGCGTCACGACAATGAATGAAACAGTGTTCTATCGTCTCAGGTTGGTTACAGAGTCTACAATTTACAGTCCAGGGCACATATACTGATTTTTCATTAAGCCATGTCTTCACTGGTAGAGTGGAGGTGTGTAGCTTAAAGAAAAACGTTTTAGCTGCTGGAGATATACACATTTTACGTACACGGAATAATACATCACGACCAGACAAAAGCGAATATGGCCGTCGATAAACAGGTTCAGAGAAAAGGCTGTTCAACAGTGCATCGGTTAGTGTTGTTCTGTCAATGTTATATAAATACTCTAAAGTAAACCTGGCTTTCAAAAAGTTGACAGTATCGACAATTTCTTTTAGAAATCCCCACAACTGCGATTCTTTAGCAACGTTTGTTGTGACATAAATGAAAGGAAGGTGGTAACATAGACGGTTTCGAAAAACCGCTAGAAGAAAGGGGTGACGCACGTCCTTAAGGTAAAAAAATCGCAATACCAACTGTCGCACAAACAAATGAACGAGGCTGAGGCCACCCTTTCCCAGCGGAAGAAAAAGGTTGTCTCTTCTCATGGGTTCCCATGAAGAGCACCAAATAAAAGAAGCAAATATCCTGTGAAAGGCTTGAATGTGCACACGAGAGCAGTGCAACACCTGCAGAACTTAAATAAGTTTTGATGCAAGAAATATGTTGCATGCTTTCGCTCTCGCAAAAATGGAAAGGTCTCGTCCTTTCCATGTTGACACCTTTCGACGTATAGTATAGTTATCGCGGATGTCCAATGTGGGCCGCTGTTGCGATAGTTATCAAGAGGCACACCAAGATACCGCATAGGAGTCGCATTCCAATGGATGTTTGAGAACACCGACGGAGTTTGAGCCCACATGCCCAGCCAGAATCCGCTGCTTTTATCAAAGTTTATGCTGGCGCCAGCGATTTCACAGAAACGTAAAGTAGTGGTTATTGCTTCTTCAACGCTGGGTTTATCGACGCAAAAGAAGGCAATGTCGTCGGCATAAGCTAGAACTTTAATATCCTCAGCCTCATATCGGTATCCTCTAATTCCAGAATTTAGAAGCACACTTAAACATAGTGGTTCCAGGTATATAGCAAAGAGCAAAGGTGAGAGCGGACATCCCTGACGTACGGATGAATTTAACTCTATTATATTCGAAAGTGTGCGATTTACAACTAGTCTTGTTGTGCACTTGTTATAACAAAGTGAAATACCATTGTACAGTACATCACCCAACTGCAGGTGTCTTAGAAGCCGGAATAAGAAAGCGTGCTGTACCTTATCGAATGCTTTAGCGAGGTCTATTTGAAGAAGGGCTACTTGGTCCATACTACCATCGATACACTCAAGGACTGACCGTGCAATATGGATATTTGTTTGTATAGAGCGACCCCGAATTCCACAGGTTTGGTGGTCCCCTACACATTTAGTGATCACTGTCTGCAGCCGATTTGTGAGCAATTTCGCAAATATTTTGCAATCGACGTTACATAACGATATAGGCCTATATCCGTTTACTCTCTTTAATGCTTCAGGATCAGAACTTTTTGGGATTAATGTCGTGTGGCCCTGATAGAAAGAAGGAGGAAGTTCACCACGTTCATAGGCCTCTTTAAAAACTTGCTCAAGAAAAGGAATCAGATGTTCCTGAAATGCTATGTAAAATTCCGCACTCAGGCCATCTGGGCCCGGAGTTTTGTTTATCTGCAACGTTCTTATTGCAAACCCAATTTCTTCCTTAGTGATGGGCCCATCAACAGTGAGTCGGTCATCCTCTTGCAAGTGGGGCACAAGGGCAATAAAGTGATCAGCTTTTTCTTCATAATTCTCCTGCAGCTCAGCCGCAGTAAGATATTTTTGTAGTATTCTTCGAATGCGCTTCTTATTTCAGATGTCTCTGTGCAAATAGAACCACGTGTTTTAATTTGCAGTATCTGTTTGGAAAGTGCATAACGCTTTTCATCCCCAAGAGCTTTTTTTGTGGGTTCCTCTTCAGTGAAATGAGTAACACGGGAACGAATCATTGCCCCTCTGTATACATCTGTATCGTGTTTTTGTATCTGTGCTCGAACCGAATTTATCTCATCAACATACAATCCCAGCTCCTGACTTTCAAAAGCATGGAGCTTATGGAGTAAATCGTAAAGATAACGTTTCTCAGAATTTTTTCTTTGAGCTATCTCGCATGAAATACTAATCGCCTGATACTTAACTTTTTCTTTGAACCTTTCCCATTGAGCGAAAATTGGCAGCTGTCGACATTGTGTTACCTCATGTATCAATTCTTTGACTATTTTTACAAAACAATCCTCGCGCAACAGCTGTACGTTAAGCTTCCATAGTTCCCAGTTTAGAGGAATCTTACGAAATTTTTGGGGGGCCCCATGAAACGGTTACTAAGCAGTGGTCTGTAAAAAATATGGGCTTTACAGCATAGTTATGAATGTGAGACCATAGGCTTATAGATATATACACGCGGTCTAGTCGAGCATGAGAGACGCCTTGAAAGTGCGTAAACCTCACTGAGGAAGGCGCATGCGCTCCCACATCTATTAGATTCTGGTCATTCATTAATTGCTGCAGTAAGGCCGCACTGGCATCATAACGATTCGTTATATATGAATGATCGCTAGCGTCACAAACACAATTAAAGTCTCCCAACACTATCAAATTTCTGTCAGTGTTCGGCAGTGAAGCTAAAGAGAGGAAAAAAGCCTTCCTATCATTTACTTTAGAGGGAGCATAGACACAGACAAACCTCCAATTATGGGAATGAAAAGTAAGATCACAACAAATAAGGCGGCCTTCCCCATCAACATGTAGCGACATCAAAGTGTAATTCAACCGCTTTCTAACTAATAAAAAGCATCCAGCGTGCTTGGCTAATGTACACATCATAGTCTCGAAAAACTTGCAGTGCAAGGTTGGCATCACTAGCAGACGAAATCTTAGTCTCTTGCACTGCCGCTACGTCGATGTTGTACTTCTCAAGCACGTGGCGTAACTGCCACTGACGCCTTACATTTCTGAGGCCACGTACGTTGAGTGTCGCTACACACATGGGAAAGGTAAACACGGTAGCCATTTTGCTCACTTAAAGATTTTGTTGTTCGCATTTAGCCACAGGGCAACCTGTGGCTTTACCTCCTTTGCACTTTTTAGCAGCACTTTCTTGAGGACGTTGGCATAGGCGGCGCGTTCCTCGGTCCCCAAAGGAGATGACACGTGGACCACATGAGGACACTTGCTCTGTCGTGTCTGACGCACTCGGTGTTGCTTCATCGCTGCCCGGCGCCTGACGCTTCCTTGTGTGAGTGCTATTCATAGCCTCCGCTTCCCCGTCATCAGGAGGCTTTTCTTTAAGATCTTCCAGCTGATGTTCTCTTGCAGCATTCTCTTCCCTCGTGTCTTCACTGACGTCCTTAGTAACGCTATTGTGGGTGATGGGGATGGTCTCCATGGACATGTGTTCAGCTTCTTTTGAGCCACCTACTGCTTCTCCCGCTGCTTCTCCTGTCGCATCAACCACCTCAGTAGCATCCATGAGGTGATCCAGATGCTGCTCTTCTGCGCTAGATTGGCCAGAAGGAAGTTTGCTAGCATAAGTCGACACGCAGGCATCCGACGAATGACCAAATCGATGGCACTGCAAGCACCTCGGCATTTTGCATTGTCGACGGACATGCCCCACGCGCTTGCAACGAAGACACAGCGGAGGCCTACCGGGAATAAGTACAAGGCACTGGTGACCGTATATAGACATAATATGTGGTATTGAGCTCACAGTGATGGTGTCCTTGAGCTCCAAGGCAACGTCCCTGTTTGTTGTCATCCATTGTTCCATTCCAGCACACCTCCATGCCTCTCTCTCAACGGACTTCACCCCCCCGTAAGCTTGGAACGCCTCTTCAACACGTTGTGACTCAAGATGAGGAGGAAGCCAAAGAAGTTTTAGCTTAATATTCTTCGTCTCCGGATCTATCACCATGCATTTCCGACCTTTTACACGGGTGACGAGTTTCTGTTTCGCCATGCTGTTTGCGCACGTAACCATCCATACGTGGCTCATTTGATATTGTCCGACACCTATGATGTCCGCTGTGGTCACCACTTCGAGCAGCGCGTCACGGAAGTCTGGGGCTTGGTACGGTCTACCACTCAAGTCGGCATGAAGGAAGACGGAATTCAGAACATCTGTACCGGTTGGTAGACGTGGCAGGACGACTTTGTAGCTTGACTCTTCAAGAAACGGGGTCGATGATCCTCGGCCTGCGGCCGATACGCTGTTCCCAGCAGAAAGCATTTTCGAACACAGCCGTTCGATACGGCTTCTTCTTCTTTTGCTTGGATATACTGTGAAAATAACTTCCTCTGCTTGGAAATGCAGTGAACATAACTTCCATGCTTCGCAAACGCAAGCGTCCTTTATATAGGCGTCGCAATATAACATGTAATATCCCAGGAATATTGCGTGTTACAAGCGTTAATTGCCATCGGGCGTCAGAATATGTGACTATCATAACGATTCCATAGTTTAAAGCCAGCCACCCATTACAAACGGCCCACACACCTTACTGCGCGTATTTCCTTAACACCACGTAGTGGGGGCATAGCAAGTTCGAAAACATTTCCCACATTTGCCGCGCATTATTTCTCCTGGTTTAAACCATACTACCCGTTACATAGTATGCACTAAGTGATTGAAGTACGCACTAGGGACGGGATATCGCTATCGCGTTCAACTCTTAAAGGCGAAGCTTAAGGGTCCCCCCAATTTTTTTTTTCTTATAGTGTAGAGTGTTCTTTGGGCAGCTCGGATAAGTGGCGGCCTAACGAGGTTATGGTTTGCTGTGATATTTATCAACTTGAAAAGCTGTGCGTTTAGTACGACGTGCTTTAGTCGACGCCCTCTGAACCCCAACAGCGAATTTCCGGTGGCGGCCGTCAGTCCTAGAAAAGAAGTGTGGAAGTAGCCCAGTTTCGATAACCTAAGCTTTGCCTACATAGAAAGTTTGGAGAGAAAAAAAAGGAAGTTAGCCGCTGGATTCAATCAACAGGTCTTAGGCGAAGTATTCTTATATCGCCACATTTAGTTTTTTTTTTTTCCTTCGAAGGAAGAAATACGTCCCGAGTAGACCGCCTGTACCGTTCACTTCCGGAACGCGCAGCATAAAAAGTGCTTATCTCTTCTCTCCGTCTGGGGCATGTGTTGACGTTAATCACATAGGAAGACTAGCTGATATGACGAACTTTCGTTGGCTATCTTAATGGAATTGGAGACCGCAAGAGGGGTCCTTATGAACGCGTGGCTAAGAAAGAGTCAATAGAAAATAAGGTAATTAAAATCGTAACTAGAAAACAAACAGTTTTATTATAAAGCGCTACGGAATTTGTTGAGCGAAACGCTCATGAAGCTCGCAATTTTCCTAGGAAAAAAAGAAAAAGACAACAAAATGTTCTGTGGTGAGGTGACACCTAAACAGCACCCTTTACAAACATAAAGAACAACATTTAGCAGGATACTAAGCGCTGAGAGATTGCTCACAGCTTAACAAGGTAATGTGGGGCAATGGAAGCGGGTGATATGGCAGAAAAAAAAAAGTGAGAAATCTCTCTCTCTTTCTCTCTCACTCTATTTTCCTACATTACTGAAGGGCTTTATGCGGCTTCATATTATGTTGCTAAGAACAATATTGACTATGGTAGATCTGTTCTCTGACCAGTATTCAAAACTTCATCGAATCACGTAAACACAAAATTATTGTATATAGTCACGTTCGATGTTATTAAGCACACGTTAACAAAAAAAAAAGGCTAAAAACGCGAGAACAGCGACCATATAGCAAAGGCTATAAATAATATTAATAATTGTTGGGGTTTAACGTCTCGAAACCACGGTGTAATTATGAGAGACGCCATACTGAAGGGCTCCGGAAATTTAGAGGGCACCTGGTGTTCTTTAACGTGTACCTAAATGTAAGCACACGGGCCTCAAACATTTTCGCCCACATCGAAAATGCGATCGCCGCGGCCGGGATTCGATCCCGCAAAAAGAGGCTGTTTATGCGGCTTGTATAGAACACACTGACTTCCCAGCTCCACAGCATGTTCGCCCAAACAAATCCTCCTGTGCTTCCACGCGAATTCTCCTTTCTCGCCATATTCTCCATTTCACGATGTTTCGTTGGACCAGTGGCGAGCAGCTGGGCTTCCCCAATTTGTGCTGCACATATGTCAGTGTTTGCCGGCTGTGTGTTCTTTGCGTAAATTTTAGAGGACCAGGGACGACTTGTGGGGTTTGGCCAATTTCTGTGACACACGCATTTTTGCCTGCGGACAACTTTTCCATTTTTTTGTGGAGCATTGGAGGATAGTGGAGCAAGCCCAATTCCTGTGCCACATGCCTACGCTAGGAGTTTTCTGTTTACTGTTCGTGGAGTTACGACTGGCTAGTAATGTACAGTTTCGGCGCAACGCGCCCTTCAGTGCGCATTTTACTTCGTTTGTTAAGCGCTTTCGTACCGTCACAGTAGGCTAAATTAAACAGGAGTATACTGGGATTTGGGACCAGTGCATGGAGCACGAGGGAAGAGTGGTGTCGGGGGGAGGTTGGCTTGGGGACGCTAGCCACCTCCCCGACAAAATTCAGGGCTCCTGAACATCTTTTTTTTTTAATTTTAACAAGAAAGTGATTTATGCAGGGGTCCACCAAGACTTCACTGACGTATTCCCGTCACAGATATGACGTTGGTAAAATGCACACTAACGGATGAAAAAGAAAAATTTAGAAGGAAAGGCTCCGCCACCGGCAGTCGAACCACGGCCTCTCGGTCCGCGACTATAGGTTCCCAGGTTGTGTACCGACCACGCCACGAACGCACATGCACGAGGATTTCTGAAACGCGCCTTATATCTCTCACATATTCTCTCTCGCACGGTGCTCTCTGTTGGCGGGGATAGGCTTGGCGGGGGGTGCCGCCGTATTTAAGCGGGGTAGTGAAGTACTGAGTTATGACACTAACGAGCGCCGATAGGCAGCAATTTGGCGATGACGCACTAAAAGCGTCTCGATGCCGGCGAGGCGGGCTGGTCCCGTTAGCATCCAGGAGTCGCCCAAGACACAGTTAGGTTCTTTGACGTTCGCTTCTTGTTAGCGTGTGGAGTTGTGCAGCCTCCACATGCACCAATGATGTTTCCCCACCGCCTATTGCTTCGAGTGCGATAGCACCGACAAGTAAGACTGCTGCAGTAAACACCGCAGAAAGGCAGCGATATCGATGGGCGAAAGTCCTGCTTTCGTGGAGCGAGATAGAATCCAGCGGGACGTGGAACGCCTTCAAGCTTTCGCGGCTCAAGCTACGAATCTACGCCTCCCGTCTTTCTGAAGCGCGGTGTGGCAGTGTATGCATTAGCACAGGCGTAGGTTACCCTGTTACTCGGGAGCGCACATCGTGCCGTGGCTCTCCTCAATTAACGACGCTTTAAAAAAGTGCATTGCGAGTACCCGAGTTCATTATGTGCTTGTTGATGCCATCCTTGCGCGGGATTCACGATGTGTTAACAAATCCAGGTACTACAAGGGTTAAATCATGATCATGGGTGTCAGTCGCCGCGATGGAGATGTGCCACTAAGCGTCAACGTTAATGCATCCACGTGCCAAACACCAATAGACATTGTACATGCCCTCATAGATCAGTGCACAATAAACAATCAACTACTTCTGTGAAGACACATTTCACTTTTGTGTAATACCGATTCCTATGACGGAGGGATCAGCTATGTTTTTTTTCATGATGACAAAACCGATGTAAACGTGTGAAAGTGTTCTAAAATGGGTAGTCACGCTTTCGTTTATCTGAACCATTTGTTTGGGAGTTCTCGCAGGGCATTCACGACAGCGGTATAGAAAGCGTTCTCAAAACAGCCTGTGTGGAACAGCATTACCACTGCTGACATGTTGGCCACCCTGGTGCTCTTTCAGCGGACCAAACAAATGACAGTCACATGGTGGGCATTGTAAGGGAGCACGCTGCAGTAGCTCCCGAGGCGAGATTACGCAAAGCACGTATTGTTCGCTGTACCGTAATCTAGTGCGCATTGTCCCGGATGAAAAGAACACGCTGCTAATCAAAGCAGGCTGTGTCTGCCCGTGTACGCTGTGTACGCGTTGGAGAACCTTGCAATAGTACTCGCACTACTTGGAGACCCCGGCACTGCGAGAAAACTCAGCATGAAAAATGTGTAAGAAAACATGGCACAGAAACTAAGAAGTTGTCGTAAGGTGGCTAGCCTTCTTTGGGGTCACTTATTGGGCGTATGTTTCAGTTCTGTCTTATTGTGTTTAAATATATCATTCAAAATTTTCTGGGTTTTTTTTGTATAATAATGGTCATCTATTTTTCATGCTTGTATTGACTGACCCACGTAGCTGGTGGTGTTCCAAAAAACCCCTTCCTCACCCAAAAAAAAAAAAAAAAACACTTCTCACCTATAGCTACAACAAATAATACATGGAACAAAAAGCATGGTTGATCCTTCCATCATAGGAATCGGTATAACACGAAAGTGAAACGTGCCCTTACAAAAGTAGCTCAGTGCTTACACTGATAGGCCTACACTGATAAATAGGCCTACACTGATAAATGGGAGCGTGCACAATGTTTGTTGGTGTTGGGCGGCTATAGCACCGTTTGATGTGTACGCACCTACGTTGACCCCAATGATGCATCAGCATCTCGACGACTAACGTCAATGATAACGATTAAACGTTTGTGGTAGCTGAAGTAGTTAACGTAAACCCGGACACCGCGTATGGTGGATCCCGCGCAAAGATGGCATTAACAAACCTGTAGTCACTAGCACTAGATATGCGCTCATAGAAAGCGTCTTCATTTGAAGAGAGAAACGGCAAGGCGTGCGCTCTCCAGGAATTCGGTAACCTACACTTCTGCTCATGCACGCTTTAAGTACCCGAGAGGCCCAGCTCGTAGCTTGGGTCGTGAACGCGCGAAGGCGTCCCGCTGCCCGCTGGCGTATCTCTCACTGCAACAAAGCACTCACTCAAACTGTATTGAAACGAAATTGAGTGGAAGTCGGGGAGCCAGACTCCTCTGCACTGAGACTACCGAAGCGCGTCCCAGCGGCGCTCGTTAGTGTCATGCTGCAGTACTTCACTTCTCCAAGACGGGGACACCACCAAAGGTCAACCAAGGTCACTGCCAAGGGGAAAAGGCGTGAAAAAAGACATCACGCCTGTTTTTAAAATGAGCGTCGGTAGCGCAGTGGCGAAGGCGCCCGGCCCCTATCGCCTCCGTCAGCCAAGTTAACGAAACGTTTCCTGGTTTTTTAAGTGCGTAGCACTTTAGGAGCCCCGCTTGTCGTCCATCCAAAGCTGTCACGTGGCGTGATCACACTCACAATAAAGCGCTAAATAAAGGCCTCAAACAAGGCTTGCAATGTTCAAAACCAGGTTGAAATAAACGAACAAGGTGTAAACAAATACGATTAACAGAAATAACCAAGGCGTCATCGCAGTACTTAAAATTACAAAAATTACCTCGGAAACTCGTGGCTGACTCCGGGACCGCGAAAGAGGGCGCCACCTCCTCGCTAAGCAAACTAGTGCTCCTCCCACCGGCTCTTCTACGGCCTTACATTTGAAGAGGGAAACAACGGGACGGAACTTGATGCAGACGACAGGTATCTCAACTGCCGTAACAAGCAAGAAGTCGATAAAGCACAGCGAAAAGTAGCATGTATGTCGCACATTGAGTTTGCGAATCGCCCGAAGAAGATTTCATTCGTGTCGAGGAAACCATACACGTTTACCTAAAACATTACCGTCATCAAAGCTTCGATAAACGGAGCAGTGGGAACTCAACAAACGGAAGTCGCTAGGAGCCCGTGCAACGCACTTCCTCAGGTTTGACAACAGGGGAGATGCATTTAGCGTAGGATTTAGTACTACACCAAATTCCTACACAAGCTTCTTTGTCATCTGTTCTCGCGCATTTTACCGACCTTACATCAGAGACAAAAATTATGTCAGTGAAATATTGGTAGACCCCGGCATAATATCATCATTATCATCATTATCATCATCATCATCAGCCTGACTACCCCCCCCCCCCTGCAGGGCAACGGCCTCTCCCATGTTCCGCCAATCAACCCGGTCCTCTGCTTTCTGCTGCCACGTTATACCTGCAAAAATTTCCTAATCTCATCTGCCCACCTAATTTTCTGTCTCCCGCTCACGTGTTTGCCTTCTCTTGGAATCCAGTCAGTTACCCTTAATGACCAGCGGTTATCCTGCCTACGCGCTACGTGCCCGGCCCATGTCCATTTCTTCTTCTTGATTTCAAGTATAATATGTTTAACCCCTGTTTGTTCCCTGACCCACTCTGCTCTCTTCCTGTCTCTTAAGGTTACACCTATCATTTTCCTTTCCATCGCTCGTGGCGTCGTCCTCAATTTAGGTTGAACCCTCACTGTAAGCCTCCAGGTTTCAGCTCCGTAGGTAAGTACCGGTATGATGCAGCTGTTATACACCTTCCTCTTGAGGGATAGTGGTAGACTACCATTATTTGACAATGCTTGCCGAATGTGCTCCCCCCCCCCCCCCCCCCCCATCCTTATTCTCCTAGTATTTCACTCTCATGGTTCGGCTCCGCCGTTAGTACTTGTCCTAAGTAGACGTATTCCTTTACACCTTCCAACTGCGATTCGCCGATGACATTGCATTGATGAGTAACTTAGAGGAAGAGTTACAACCCATGATTACTGAACTGGACACGGAACGCAGTAGGGTAGGTCTGAAAATTAATATGCATAAAACTGAAGTAATGTGCAAAAGTCTCGGCAGAGAACAGCGCTTTGCGATAGGTGGCGAGACACTGGAAGTTGTAAAGCAATGCGGCATAAAATACTTTTGTGTTAATACATTTTCTTTCCGGAGCTGCGGTTTTAAACCGAGTCCCCGCAGTCTCAAAGCGAGTTCTTTAAACACTTGGCCACTCGCCCATGCTTGCCCTATGTGAATTGAATTGAAACGTATGAGTGCGTTCTTCCAAGGACGACCTTTGGTTCTACTAACGATGCAAAAAACAATTGAGAAGCAATACACTTATTGTGGTCGCTTCATTGCAATATTTCGTGCTGGCGGACTAAAAGCGGTCTGCTGGACAACGCGTAAGGTAGACAAAAGCAATCGCACATTTCAGAAAAATTCCGACTTCCAGAAAATTGAATTTCTAAACTGCGTTTCCGTGGTCGCGTAATGGTCCTTTCGTTGGGCCGTTCTGTTGGCTCACGAACGCTGGAAAGAACATGAAAGAGGCCACGCCGATACCGCCTGAAAACAGAGTTCCGCGGACGACCTCTACAAAGAAAGAAAGAAAGAAAGAAAGAAAGAAAGAAAGAAAGAAAGAAAGAAAGAAAGAAAGAAAGAAAGAAAGAAAGAAAGAAAGAAAGAAAGAAAGAAAGAAAGAAAGAAAGAAAGAAAGAAGCAAACAAACAAACAAACAAAGGAACAACCAAAGAAAGACAGAGAGAGAAAGAAAGAAAGAGAAAAAAATTACACCATCTCCCGCTAAAGGGAACCATGTGTAGATGCGAAGCAGCGGGCGCTAACGCTAACACTGGCGGCGGCGTTGACGCTGGCGCTCATCGCGGCGTTGCGCAGGACAGAAACCTGGGGAGGCGCAATAACGCAGTGATGAACCGGTGTTTCCTACTGTAACATGCCAATCGCGGCTAATGGGCAATGAGAGACAGAAGGCTCCGATTGGGCACAGAGACCCGCAGTCCGCTTTTAGTTAACGCGCACGCTGCGGATTTTTATTGTTCGACAACGCACAGGAGAAATCTCCCACCGGCACTACCTTGCAGTTCAAGATCCAATGCCTATATATACGGGGTGGCCAGTGAAGGGTTGTGCAGCGCGAGCAGTCGGTTTTTTCAATCAAGGAACTCGCTAGCAGACGCTGCCTGCGTCGGCGTTGCGAGGCGAGAGGGGGGGGAGCGTAGGAGAAGATATAAGGGGGCAGCGTACGCGCATGCGCAATGGAGATGTAAACGCCGCGGGAGGGTTGCCTAAAGGAGAGAGGGGGGGAGCGTAGGAGAGAAGAGAGAGGGGGGAGGGGACGCGCATGCGCAGTGGGGGGTATGGTCGCCGTGGAGGGATGCCTAGAGGAGAGAGAGGGCGGAGCGTAGGAGAGGAGGTGTGCGGAGAGTGTTTGCGCATGCGCAGTTAGGGTGGTCGGGAAGCACACCACCGCCACCACCGGAGGGGGGAGCGTACGAGAGAGGGGGGAGGGGACGCGCATGCGCAATGGAGGTGTAACCGCCGCGGGAGGGATGCCTAGAGGAGAGAGGGGGGAGCGTAGGAGAGGAGAGAGAGGGGGGAGGGGACGCGCTTGCGCAGTGGGGGGTGTGGTCGCCGCTGGAAGGGATGCCTAGAGGAGAGAGAGGGGGGGGCGTAGGAGGGGAGGTGTGTGGAGAGTGTTCGCGCATGCGCAGTTAGGGTGGTCAGGAAGCACACCACCACCACCTGCGCCGTGCTCCCGACCGGGCTGCAGAAGTTAGGCGCCTTTTTCCTTCTTCCAACCACAACCACCACAGGATTGAACTTCGCCATAAGACGCTTCGCATCTAAAAAAGCAGTGTGGCCCCGCCAAGCTTCGCCCTGAATTTCCGTGATTGGGGAAGGGCTCCTGATTTTTTTCTTTTTTCGCGCATGGTGACCACCTTTCCCCGTCCACAGATGATGTTTACCACGAGACAGCTTTAAACACATCCACAACTTCTTCCGTGGGTATAAAAACCCTCTATGCAGAATGCAGCACTAAGGGTTTACTTTTCAAAACATTTGCTTCGTGAAAGCTCTATCCCTTTCCCGTTTGCAGCCCGCAACTCTTTCCGCATGCAAAGCCATAGTTATGGTGCGAGCGCTCGCGAAAGCGCGAGGAAAGATTCATAGGCCGAGGAAGCAGTACAATGTGCAATGGAAACGTGTCTGAGAAAGTGGTTCTACAAGCGCAAATCTAGTAAGCGCTGCTAAAGCAACAAGTTTCAAATCTGAAAGTTCCACGTCTACTGAAACAGAATGCAAACAAGTACTGGGAGCATATGCGAAAGTTTCGACGAGCGACTGCGGAATGCAAAACGGGCTCCTCTCCCGCGGCCGTCTGCATGCATTAGGCAAATATCGCGTGCTAGAATCGTGAAAAGCAAGTAAAGTGAAGGGAACACAACGCAACTGGTCGCTGCATGTCCTGCTTATGCAAAACACGGTGACGTTGACCCAAGTGGGTGCAAGGGAGGTGTGCGAGCATGTAACAGAAAAACTGGAAAGCCGAACATAAGCAGCAGCGATATATCTCAACATCAAAAGATGTAAGGCAGATAGGAAGTACGCCAGAAAATAATCTTGTCGAGTTGCGCCTCACGCGAAGTTTTCTTGCCCGTTAAAAAGCTTGCGTATGTGCAGACGCTGTTTTTTTTTTTTTTCAGCTGGTTCTTTTTACTTCTACACAACTTCGAGGCCTCTACACTCCGTTTGGGACCTATAGGGGGCGCCTTGAAAACCGCGCGCAGCGCCGCGAGTGGTGCGGCGGGCGTGCAACGTTGAGAATCTTAGCAGACAGCAGCGCCTCATTGCTTTGATAGCTATGGTGGCGCAAGCGCCCGTAGCCGGCGCGTTAGTGCTTCGAGCTGGATTTAAAGATATTGTCATTCTGCCACGATGCCACCATCAATAAAAGGGAAAACCTGCACGAAAGCGGCCACGTTTTCCGCGTAGTGAGCGCCTTGCTGCGCGTCCTCAGTACTGACGGGTAAATGATTGCGTCATGTGTGTGTAATGTAAGATGCTTACTCTATAACCGTCGCGGTAAGTTGTCAATCTTTGACACTTAGAATATTATTGGTGCGTGTCCACTACCCGCGTACTTGCAGAATACACAGAGCATTTAGAATTGTCGATGGCTCCACGGACACTCGCCGTGGAAATCACGGTGAGTGGCCGGGCGGCGTGCTCCTTTGTTGCGGCTTCGTGCCACGGCGATTTGCAGCCACCGAGTCTCGCAAAGTGCTTTGCCTGAAATTGTCGCGGCATCATCATCGCTCATCATGATCACAGTCTTTACCTCACCGCTCGCGCTGCTCATGCTAAGAGCTTGAGGCGAGGGCGAGAAAGAGAACGTGCTACGATTGCGGCCAGAAAGGACGCCGAAGCCCCGTTTCGTCTTTCGCTTCACCTTGTAAAGTGGCGACGATGACGGCACGGTCACTTCGGCAACCGTCACGTCTGTCATTCACTACAACCTCTTGCTTTGTTTATGTTGCTTTCCGAAACACAGTGACATGCACATCCATCGCTACAGCATTCGCAAAGCTTCGTTTTTTCGTGTAGACCCGGTACTTCTGCTACTCTGCGTCTTAGCTTGATCCTACCGAATGCGCATAGCGCTGCTGGGCGGCTAGTTGTGTTTACGGTAATATGCTACGTAACTCAGGTCGCCCCTAACTGATGGTCATATCAACCCAGCAAAGAACTAAGTGACCTCGCATTGCATACCCCAGAACTGCGAAGGGTAGACGGCGAGGTAATAAGGTCCATTAAAATGTTCCATCAGTCTTGAGCTGAATTATAATTCAGCTCAAGACTGATGGAACGTATGAAAGGCATTTTATAAAATGCCTTGCATACGTTTCTTTTCTCACCAGCTCTATGGCAGCAGGAACATCACGCAAGATCATTGCACCTGTAGAGGTGGTGTCTCAGACCAATTCCAAGCATGCAGCGGCAGAACGCGAGACGGTTGAGGGAGCGGGAACCAAACATTTTTTTCGTCGCAAAGCCGTGATCCACTTATGTCGCTGCCCAATAAAGCAGGGACGAGTCGAGAAACTGTGAAACGTCGTTCCCGCAGGACACGACTTGTACCTGTTGGTACAGTCGACCACGCAGCAGTTCATTGATTACGATAAACTACGTGCTAGCGGGCGTGGGAGAGCGTCTGTTTCTGCTCGGGCTCTCAACGACTGTCTGCTCTGACGGCCGCGCGGCGGCGCGCCAGTCGCAGTGCACAGAGTGTATACTTTGTACGCATACCTTTATTCAAGTGAAGTCGAGTGCAGCACTACATCAAGCGCAACCTCGAATAAGCCAAAAACCAAGGGCAAAGGACGCGTTGTGATATTTTTAATTGGTCAGTAATTTTTATGTTCACACCTTAATCATTCAGTGACGCCTTGAACATTCCTTGAACCTTTCTTCCTTATGCAAACTTTGACATTCATAATGTATGGAGTATATATATATATATATGGAAGCGAGAAAGTACGACGTACGTAGCAACACCTTTAATATTCGCAAACGTTTCGGCTGGTGGGCCAGCCTTCGTCAGTATATATATATATATATATATATATATATATATATATATATATATATATATATATATATATATATATATATATATATATATATATATATATATATATATATATATATATATGGGTCATTCCATATCAAGTGTACCAGGTCAATTTTCGACCATCTCCTATCTTGCTGAAAAAGATTGTGCAGGTATATGTGAATGGGATAAGTAGTTATTGTGGCGTTATTTTTCGCAAAAAAAATTTTGTATTGCCTAGAGGGCGCTTCGACCTTTGGGCACGCAAGTGAAACTGTGTCGCGCTAAATAATTGGTATAAAATTACTGTTCTGAGGAATTACTACGAAACAATTTTTTTCATAATCTTAAGGCGCTGATCTTCCATGACAATGATAGTTTATTCATTTTAGTTTTAACTTTCTTTATTTTTGGTTTTGGCGAAAAATTGCAATATGCTGCATGTTTAGCGTATTTTATAAAAAGTACAAATTTTTTTTGCGAGTAATATATTCACGTTATGTGTTTCATGGGTTCCTATATTAAATGATGAAAATACTTCGGGAGCGTATGAAGCAAAAACATTGCCACAATATTGTGACAAAGTTGGAAAAAATGGCATTTTGACTCATATTGAGGCTTCATTTTTTCAATGTAGCGGTCCAAGTAAAAATATGGCTTATATATTGTTGCATAGCATGATTTGTTGGCAAAACATACAGAAAGCTTCAAAAGAGTAGTTTTTGTTTTAAGGGAGAAAAAAATTTTCCAGCTGAACAACCATAAAAGGTAGTAGAAAGTTTGCCTTTGCTTCGCCTTCACTGCATAGCAGGTCAGCGCAAGATTCTAGCGGGGGGCTTTTCGGCGGCAAATAATGCAAGTCATACAACAGCTTGTCACTTGTTTTGGTAATACTGCTGTACAGAACGCCAAAAAGGGCAAAAGAGCTAATTTTATGGAACGGTATCTTCCCCCTTGGATCATCATAGGGCAGGTTATACTCAACCGCTTCATAGTCCCAAGGGGCAGAATTATAATGCAGTCGATGGTCTGCAATACAGTATTGGGTTTCAAGAAAAATGCGCGAAAAACGTGGAAGAAGAGAGACGGGAACAGCACAAGCGGATACTAACTGACATTTTTTTATTGAAAGCACGAGAATATAAAAGAAGAAAAAACACAAAAACATACGTGCGTGCACGAAAACCAATGAACCCTACATTTGCCGTAGGGTTCTTAACTGTCCGAAGGTGCTGAAAATGTTCTAATTAAAAGCCCGTCCGGTAATGGTGAGAGGTTTCTAACATATTCAGCACCCTAGGACCTTTAAGAAAAAGGTGGATGAAAATTTTAAATAGCAACTGGAAATGGCACATTAAGTGTCATATATTAGCACGATATCGAATCATCTCCACCGCGTACACCTAAGATACATCATTTCATCATGCTAACCAGTGATAAGCGATCACGCCTTGGCCTACACCTGACACATCATAAAAACATCTTAAGTATACTATACCTTAATTATGTCATTAATTATTATTAAAACCAAGTGCATTAATTATCAGAAGCCAAACACAACGCCCCAATACTGTATTGCAGGCCATCGACTGCATTATAATTCTGCCCCTTGGGACTATGAAGCGGTTGAGTATAAACTGCCCTATATGGTCCAAGGTGGAAGATACCGTTCCACAAAATTAGCACTATTGCCCTTTTTGACGTTCTGTACATCAGTATCACCAATACAAGTGACAAGCTGTTGTATGACTTGCATTATTCGCCGCCGAAAAGCCCCCGCTAGAATCTTGCGCTGACCTGCTATGCAGTGAAGGCGAGGCGAAGGCAAACTTTCTACTACCTTATGGTTGGTCAGCTGGAAAATTGTTTTCTCCCTGAAAACAAAAACTACTCTTTTGAAACTTTCTGTATGTTTTGCCAACAATTCATACTATGCATCAATATATAAGCCATATTTTTACTTGTACCGCTACATTGAAAAAATGAAGCCTCAATATGAGTCAAAATGCCAATTTTTCTAACTTTGTCACAATATTGTGGCAACGTTTTTGCTTCATACACTCCCGAAGTATTTTCATCATTTAATATAGGAACCCATGAAACACATAATGTGAATATATTACACGCAAAAAAAAAATCTGTGCTTTTTAATAAAATACGCTAAACATGCAGCATATTGCAATTTTTCGCCAAAACCAAAAATAAAGAAAGCTAAGACGAAAATAAATAAACTATCATTGTCATGA